>WNWK01045699.1:0-14616 GCA_009830355.1 Cherax destructor | reverse complement strand
CTGGCCCAGTGAACATACATGGGAAATACAAAGGAACACGCAGAGGAACATAGACTGAAACACACAGAAACATACCTAAAAACATGCAGAGGAATATACAGTGGAACATAGAGAGGAATGTAGAAATGAACATAAGCAGGAACATACACAGAAACGTGCACAGGAACGTACATAGAAACATACGCAGGAACTGACACAGAATCATACACAAATACTTGTATTATGTCACCCAGGCGACCAGATGAAAGAGTGACCAAACACTGAAGAAAATACATGGGGCAACATTTCGCCATGTGTAGAGCTTTACCAAGTTGAGTGGACGGAGGATCGAGCCTTCACCACTCCTTGCCCTGAATGACCCACAAGGGTTTAGTTCATCATCTAAATATTAAATTAATTCTAATTAGATTTTCGTATTGCTTTTCCTGTGTAAATGGGTCGTAATTGTCTGTGACGATTTTCAGCTATCCTAGAAATTGGAAATGGGAGCTAAGCGACGTTTCCATCCTTCCTGGACCATTTTCAAGTTCGGAAAGGCTCGAAATGGATAGTTTAAAGTTTCAACATAGGAAGATAAATGGTATAAAATACCGACACGATGGAAAATAGACAAATGTCGTATAATGTGATCCTCTATTAACTACGTTTCGCCCGCACAGTGGGTTTTATCAGGTCACAAACATCTGTTTGTGTTCACAACATAGGTTTTAGATTTGAGTTGCTCTGGCCACGGTAGTTGGTTTAGCGCTTCTTTTGATTATAATAATAATAATGGCCACGGTAGTGTAAGATATATTCTCCGTTACTGAACTCAGTTACAGTAGTGAGGAGAGAGAGAGAGAGAGAGAGAGAGAGAGAGAGAGAGAGAGAGAGAGAGAGAGAGAGAGAGAGAGAGAGAGAGAGACTGAGAGAGAGACTGAGAGAGAGACTGAGAGAGAGACTGAGAGAGTGACTGAGAGAGAAACTGAGAGAGAAACTGAGAGAGAGAGAGAAAGACTGAGAGAGCCAAGACACCTTTAATACTCCCCACCCTAAATGGGAACTACCTATCACCAGTGATATGCATGGTTGGCACTGAGGGCCCCGCCCCTCCCCCTAGTGCCACGACAAGTGCCACGCCAGACTCTGGCATCATGGTTAACTGGGCAACTGTACCAAGGAGACGCCGTTCACAATTGTTACATGTATCTAGACCCATAGTTACATAGCGCCTGTCTTATGGGCGGCAGTCAAAATCGATCCAAGCAAAAAGGAGGATAAGTCTAGTTCCTTAGATCAAGAGCCCCTCACCAGCATCAAGGCAAAATAACTCTATACTATTTTGAAATTAAAAGTGGCAAAAATGGCATCCACACACTCAAATATACCAACCTTCTTCTAGGTAGGATTCAACACTGTTGAGTCGAGCAGAAGATCCTGTCTCCACCTAACACACGGGAACACAATTTGGGAACGATCTATGTAGCATAGGTCATCCACGCATGCAAATAGACCCGTGGATCATGCCTGAGATTCATTACACAAGTGTTGAAAATTTGAAACCAATAGAATAAGGCGTTGTCGAGTAATAATTTTTTTTTTTGTGAGAAATCAAACGAAATGTTGATTGAAATATGGGAAAGTTTCCCCTTTGTTAAACTTAAAAACACCATAAAATTTCTGATTTTTTAGTATTCTTTTCTCATTTACGTTTTATTTAACATTCTCTACAGTACAGTAGGATAAACTATCTTACTCTAATCTTTTTTAAAAATTCCAATTTGATAAAAGTAGGACATTTGAATTTCTCTCTCTGTCAATTTTTTTTGGAACAGCGCCAGTGGGGATTTTGTAAATTATCCCGGCTATTCCAGGATGCTGGGAACAGGTGCTAGAACCAGGTCTTAGTCACCGTACACTAGCACTGAAAATTTGAAGCTGATTCGATGAGGCATTCTCGAGGTGTGAGTCAGACAAAAGCAAAAGTTGAAGACATAAAAAAAGGAAAAAAATGGATAAAAAAAAGGTCAGGCGACGTCTTAAAGGTCCCGCGTCAGGGATACCTAATAATCTATTTTTGCAGCAGATAATTTACTTATGTACAAAATACAATATTGTATTTTTTTTCAAATGATCTCATATAATCTTTTATAAATCTAAAATACATTAATGGGTATAAATCTGACAAAGGGAAATACATATCCAAGATGTGTATGCCTAGATATAAACCAAAGCTACATATATATATACATTAACTTTGACATTCATATATACATACACATATGCATACATGCATCCATATATATATACACATATGTATACATGCATTCATATATACATACATAAACACATATATACACACATATACGATTCACTCACATACACTTCACACATACGTGCACCTCACACATGTACACTCATTCACACACACACACACACACGAACGTAAGGACACAAATCCCCGAAATCGGATCTTAAAATACCAAGAATGTAATTAATTTTTTAATCCTCTTCCTCTTCTTTTTTGAAGCTCCATGATGAATAATGACCCACTTATTCAATTACCTTAATGTCTGCTGCTGCTGCAGTTGCGGCGGCGGACCCTGTCTGCTCCTGCTTAAATGACACAAGCAGACAATTTCCTTCATAATTTTTTTTTTTCAGAGGTATTTTCCTGGTGTCCATCCTCACCGCCGCATCGTTTATTATGAACGTTTCCATATGTCAGAAAGTTCACAACCAACTCACAGATGGGAGAAACTCTTCAAGCTACGTTTCGACCTGTCGTGAGCCATTATCAGAGCATGGTGAAGATCCACGAAGGAGCAACGAGGCAGACAACACAAACTCACAATACAGTGACCGGAACAATACACAAATAACCCTCACACAGGAGAAAGAAGTTTACCACGACGTTTCGGTCCGACTTGAACCCTTTACCAAGTCACACTACGTCGTCGTGTGCGTCTCCCTCCGATGTACGTTGTGTGTAACGAGTCAAAAGATTTCTTACAATGTCTGGGTTAGTTTTAAATTGTCCCAGCCACAGCATAGTCACTTACCTTTTTCTATTGGAATTCTTTTTAATTTTGATAATAAGGCATAGGCTATCTTTATTTTTTTATTTATGATAACTTTCAGATTGCTTTAGTTTTGCCTCATGTTGTCAGTATTGAGTCAGGTGTTTTTCTCAATTTCTACCATGTTTATTTACGTGGCAATCGTCAATATTAAATTCTGTTTAAGTGTGTGTGCTCATATGTGGTTGCAGGGGTCGATTCACAAGACCTAACTCCTCGTGTGTATACCTGGAGGGTGTTCCGGGGGTCAACGACCCCGCGGCTCCTTCCATGACCAGTCCTCGCGTGTGTTTAAGTCAATTTTGAATTTCGATATTTATTACCTAGATATTGTTTCCTCTTTGGCCCACTAATTCTGAACCTAACCTATAGTGTCTTCTGTTTTGATAGTTGTACTCACCTATGTGAAATTGCTGAGTTTGAGTCATGGTTCATGGATGGGCCTCTTAACCGGCCGTGACCTCTTTCACTTCCTACTAGTTTTGTGAGTTAATTCATACCTTTTTATAACGCTGGGTATGGAGTCTCCTTCCTGTATGAGTTCCATATTTGGGAACAGTTGTTTTTCTTGATTTTTTATTGCAAAAGCATGCACGTACTTAAACGCACGCACGTACACTTTCAAATACATACAAATACACATACATGTACACAGCTACATAGCTGGGAACGTACACTCACACATCACACACACACACACACACACACACACACACACACACACACACATATAGCAACAACATAGCATCGAAAGTCAAGTCTGACCCGAAACTGCTGTATAGCCACATTAGGAGGAAGACAACAGTCAAAGACCAGGTGATCAGGCTGAGGAAAGAAGGTGGGGAACTCACAAGAAATTATCAAGAGGTATGTGAGGAGCTCAACACGAGATTTAAGGAAGTATTTACAGTGGAGGCAGGAATGACTCTGGGAAGACAGACACAGAGGGGGACATCAACAAGGATTATACCAACAAGTGTTGGATGACATACACACAACTGAGGAGAAGGTGAAGAAGCTGCTCAGTGACCTTGATACCTCAAAGGCGATGGGACCGGACAACATCTCCCCGTGGGTCCTTAGAGAGGGAGCAGAGATGCTGTGTGTGCCACTAACCACAATCTTCAACATATACCTTGAAACTGGGCAACTACCTGAGGTATGGAAGACGGCAAATATAGTTCCCATTTTCAAGAAAGAAGACAGAACCGGAGCACTAAACTATAGACCAGTGTCACTGACGTGTATAGTGTGCAAAGTCATGGAGAAGATTATCAGGAGGAGAATGGTGGAGCACCTGGAACGGAACAAGATTATAAACCACAACCAGCACGGATTCATGGAAGGCAAATCCTGTGTCACAAACCTTCTGGAGTTCTATGACAAAGTAACAGAAGTAAGACACGAGAGAGAGGGGTGGGTTGATTGCATTTTCTAGGACTGCAAGAAGGCTTTCGACACAGCTCCTCACAAGAGATTAGTGCAAAAGCGAGAGGATCAAGCACGCATAACAGGAAGGACACTGCAATGAATCAGAGAATACCTGACAGGGAGGCAACAACAGGTCATGGTACGTGATGAGGTATCACAGTGGGCGCCTGTGACGAGCGGGGTCCCACAGGGGTCAGGCCTAGGACCAGTGCTGTTCTTGGTATATGTGAATGACATGATGGAAGGGATAGACTCAGAAGTGTCCCTGTTTTCGCAGATGATGTGAAGTTAATGAGGAGAATTAAATCAGATGAGGATAAGGCAGGACTTCAAAGAGACCTGGACAGGCTGGACACCTGGTCCAGCAACTGGCTTCTCGAATTTAACCCCGCCAAACACAAAGTCATGAAGATCGGGGAAGAGCAAAGAAAACCGGAGACAGAGTATAGGCTAGGTGGCCGAAGACTGCAAACCTCGCTCAAAGAGAAAGATCTTGGGGTGAGTATAACACCGAGCATGTTTCCGGAAGCACATATCAACCAGATAACTGCTGCAGCATATGGGCGCCTGGCAAACCAGAGAATAGCGTTCCGATACCTTAGTAAGGAATCGTTCAAGACACTGTACACCGTGTACGTCAGGCCCATACTAGAGTATGCAGCACCAGTTTGGAACCCACACCTGGTCAAGCACGTCAAGAAATTAGAGAAAGTGCAAAGGTTTGCGACAAGGTTAGTTCCAGAGATAAGGGGAATGTCCTACGAAGAAAGGTTAAAGGAAATCGGCCTGACAACACTGGAGGACAGGAGGGTTAGGGGAGACATGATAACGACATATAAAATACTACTTGGAATAGACAAGGTGGACAGAGATAGGATGTTCCAGAGAGGGGACACAGAAACAAGGGGTCAAATTGGAAGTTGAAGACTCAGATGAGTCAAAGGGATGTTAGGAAGTATTTCTTCAGCCATAGAGTAGTCAGGAAGTGAAATAGTCTAGCAAGTGATGTAGTGGAGGCAGGAACCATACATAGCTTTAAGACGAGGTATGATAAAGCTCATGGAGTAGGGAGAGAGAGGACCCAGTAGCGATCAGTGAAGAAACGGGGCCAGGAGCTGAGTCTCGACCCCTGCAACCACAATTAGGTGAGTACACACAGCAAACTTCATAACTTCACAACAATTACTATTGACTGAGAGTTTAATATTGGTTGTATTTCTCTGAAATAAAACTTTATTAAAAAAATCTTTCCAGCCTAAAATATTTTTCAATCTGCTCAGCTTAATTATGATTTCCTCGTCTTTTTTTAAATTAAAAAAAAAATATTTCAGTTTTATTCTTTTTTTTTTGCCATCGTGGTTCAAGTGGTAGTGTCTTCGGCTCACATCCGAAGGACATGGGTTCGATCCCTCCACAGATTTAAACGTTGGGCATGTTTCCCAACGCTTATTGTTCCTGTAATTAGATACCTTGGTTAGCCTAGTGCTGTGGGTTGTTCTTTTAGACCAGTTGTCCCTCTAACTAGGTACCTGGAGTAGCCAAGTGTTGCGGGTTGCTTCCTGGGCACGGGGATTGAAGGACTCCAGTGGAAATAATCTATACACAGTGGCTTTTTTGGGTTATCTTGCGCCACTAACTCTTCGGGTAAATAATCCGAATTAAACATTCTTCAATGACAGTCATTATTAATGCATTATTATCGTCGTTATCATTGTTATTATCACTATTATCATTGATGTTATCATTACTGTCATTGTTAAATATTGTGTTTGCGGTATATTTTGATTCTCTTGTACTTATCAGTTTTGCGGTATTTCAAGCTATTTATTAAATGTATTATCTCTCTCTCTCTTCCTTGCATCTTTGTCTTTTTCTGGTTTGTATTTGCTCTATGTCTGTTCTCCCTCCATGTGTCTCTGGTACCTCACAGGTCAGTGGTAAAGTGATTGGCTCTTAACTGAAATAACCCAGGTCGAATCCCAGGCCTGGTCGAGGACATACCCGCAAGGGCGTTCATCCCCTGAACAACCCTCAGGTAGACTCCAAGTAGACATGAGGACAAGTCTCCTAATGCCAGTTACACCTGTGCACCTAGCAGTCTCCGTGTACATAGGTGTTAGTTGACCGTTGTAGTGGGTCACACCCTGGGAGAGGACCGAAGAACCCCATTAAAAATTAGCCACATTTCGTGGCTATCTTGGATTATTCTGGATTATTAACCCACTGAAACAATCATCCAATATATAGTCTTCTTCAACCAGAATGAGGAACGCAAAATAAAATAGACGAGTTACCCGCAAAAACTGGTAACGTTTTCTCTTACTCCAGCCAATTCATAGAAAATTGTTTTCGATGAGTTATTTAACGTATAACTAAAGAGAAAAATTATTCACGGTTTCATTGCACTAAATTCATATTCAGGTCCAACTCCAATACACAAACTTAAGGTAAGAATATAAACACCTGAAGATGTATATCTTTTAGTGTGTATATAGTGATACTTTAATTCCTGTTTTGGTATTAAAGGGTTTTTGACAAATCGTGAATAGATTTCATGCAGCCTTAAAGGCCCTAATGCAGTAGATAGGCTTTGAACTTAATTAACCATTTAACCAACCAACCAGGCATATTCGGTAAATGTGTTCGGTATTAGAAGGAAACATGGCTAGCGATCCTGTTGGCTGCTTTATTTTGAGGCATTGTAGGGCCAGGAGCTGTGAATCGACCCCTGCAGCCCGCAATGCGCAGCATATTAGGGGCTTTTGGCATGTACATCTCTTTTATACCTATATATCATGTAAACCCAACAATGTATCTTTGTACCATGTCTAAATAAAGTATTATTATTATTATTATTATAGGTGAGTGGCATAGTGGATAGACATCACGTTTCTGGCCACTCACTTTTGTAAATGTCGGAGTTTTCAGATTTAATTGAAGACATTGGAATATTAGTGATCACGTGATAATTGGTAAAAGCCTAATCTGATTCTCTTCAAATCTTCAGTGCTAATATTTACCTGCATTAGAAACATTTACCACACACACTGAAGTATCCCCTATCACGTGCATTGAGGCACAGGGGGCTGGGGTTATGTGGAACGGGGATACCATACTGTGGAGATAAATGGTACAGACAATAGACGAGTTGTTAAATTAGACATATATGTAACACTGGGGTATCTTTATTGTGGAAACGTTTCGCCCCTCAGTGGCTTCATCAGTCCAATGCAAAGAAGAATAGTGAAGAACGGAAGGAGTTTGAGGTAATCAGTCCCTTAGCCTGGAATCGATGTAGTCAGTCCATCATCCTGTGATCGCACAGTGATCAAAATACTTCTAGTTTCCATTAGGATGCTTTGATCCTCCTCCACAGGATGCGTCCCGCAGTGTTGGACTAACACACAGGTACTTATTGCTAGGTGAATAGGGGCAACACTTCCTACGCTTCCACTCGTCCTGGGTTCGAACCCAGTTCCATTAGTTATAAGTCAAAGGCATTGTACAGGTGATAAGCAGTTTTAATGCCCGTCGTGCAATCAACAGATTGTTCTTGAGTATTGTGGCCCAGGTGTGTACATAGTCGCAGCAGAAGTGGCCCAGGTGTGTACATAGTCGCAGCAGAAGTGGCCCAGTTGTGTACATAGTCGCAGTAGAAGTGGCCCACTCATAGTGGTGACGGGAATTCTCAGAAGCAAATAAAGCATTCTGATTGGCTGCATTTACCTGGGATGCTGTCTACTGGTGATCATGTGCTGATAGAGTGAGGGAGAAAGTTGTACTTACCTGGGATGCTGTCTGCTGACGCCCAGGTATGGAGGGAGTGAGGGAGGGAGCGGGTTACTACTTCCATTGAGTCGCTACCAGAGTCCGTCTCTGAGGACGCGACGCTGACACCAGACTTGCTGCGGGGTACGCCCGTGGGACCCGTCCGCCCGCCCCACGCCCACCGCGACCTCCTCCCAGGGATATGGAACTTGACCCGTGGGCAGCGGCGGGGTGAGCGGCTCTTGGTGGCCGGGGAGCCGTCCGGGGTGGGAGAGTCGTTCATATATGGGGAGAGAAGACCCCCTGGACCCCCCTGAAGGCTCTGTGCTCGCTCCATGGCGGCGGCGCTGCGTCGCTTGAACGTCTCCAAAAAGGAGTCTATCTGACGCTCGATCTGAGTGTGGGGATAAGAGAAACTCATGGTTCTGTGACGCCGGCGACTCATCCTGCTTATACTCTGTGTGTATCACGCCCACACTACACACGCTCACGCCGCACGCCCACGGTACACTCCTGGGTATTCTGCTGGCTGTGCCTTTACTTGCAATACCCACAGTGCCTTTCTACCAACACAACATGCGGCCTCAGCATTCCAGCACCATCTGTGGAAGAAAAATCAAACTGTAAACATTGGACTTCCTTACTACTAGCAGGACGTATATCAAGATAATGCGTATTGCAATTATTATATGCTTTCTGCCTCTTCTATCCCCCTCAGAGATATAAGTTAGCTCAGAAGTATAGCAGCTTCTGGAACATAATGACCTTTTGGGCCACAGCCTGGTGCGCCCTACAGACGAGCAACAAGTTGTACAGCGCTTGGCAGGATGCCCGTGTATGTTTGACTCTCTGTCTCCTTCCTACATGAGTGTATTTGAACCTCCAGTGTGGGAACGTAGAGAGAGGGAGTTCAGCCCCCTTATCGCCCCTTGATGGAAATAAATTTCTCTACAGAATGCATGTAACTCATGTCACGTCTTACAGTGAACACCTGTTGTAACGTACAGTATCGACGTCTTACAGTGACCACATGTTCCACTAAGAAGGGACACTTTATACTGGAACCAGAAGTGTGGTGCTGAGTTTGGAGATGGCATCACAGGAGGAGGACTTGCCCAGTATGGGCCAATAGGCCTGCTGCAGTGCTCCTCCTTTAAGTTCTTTTAAAAACTGACGAGCATTGAGGCAGGCCTACAGGCTTGTACTAGACAGTTCTCTTATTCACCCCTTCTCATTAGTAACTTATGATCGAGCAAAAACCTTGTGGAAAATGTCATCTGCGCGAAGAAAATCGCGGTGTAATTACTGCCCAGCAAGCTGGGCTCTTACACGACCTAGAAAAATGTCACCTTAAATGGCTTGGAACATTTATGCAAATGAGGATATTCAGACTTTGTATACGAAGGTCTTTTAAGAAAGTCTTTTAGGTAAAGAAATTTACTGCTACTAGTACTACAAAACTTAATAATATATATGATGTGTGTGTGTAACATAAACAAAGTGTAAATATAATGGCAAGACGGTTTCTCTTGACCCAAAAATGACAAGTGCAGAAATGGTATTTGTGGTGATTATATAAATAGTGAAACAGGACCAGTTGGACTACGTCCAACACTGTCTATGCAGCCTGTCTCTTCCAGCGAGACAGTAGTGATCTCTCTCATCCAGAGAGACAGTAGTGATATTTCTCATCTAGTGAGATAGTAGTGATCTCTCTCTTTTAGCTAGACAGTAGTGATCTCTCTCTCTCTCTCTCTCTCTCTCTCTCTCTCTCTCTCTCTCTCTTACAGCCAGGTGACCTTTAAACCGACCTTTCCATACCGGGAGCGTTCGAGTATTTTCCAGTTGTGTTTCTAATGTCAGATAAGATCGACTTCAGTGATTGTGAATTTATTTTTAAACAACTATTATTACAACAATAACGATCATAATACAACACTAACAACAGTAGCAACAGCAACAGCAACAATAACAACAACAACAACAACAACGACATCAACAATTATAAACAAGGCCTAGAAAAACTGCATTTTTGCAGCACTGAAATTACCCAAAAGTGAATACTGAACCTTAAGTCTCTATCCACAAATGAGTGGCCAAGATGGCCTTGTATTTGTCACTGTTCATCGTTCCCTCAACAATAATAATAAGCCGTTCAGGGCCTTTAGCAGTAAAACTGCCCCAGACCATCTTCTTACGAGGGTGATTTAGCCCTTGTTCCATATACTGCTCCAACAAGGGCTTGTAGAACTATCATCAGTGACCAGAAGACAACATATGGACTGACTTGTAGATTCTCTACACGAAACATTGTAACTTTAATCTAATGGGAAAAAAGGGGGGGGTATAGTAAAAGGTCTAGTAGAGATTGAGTAAAGGGTTGTGAAAAGGGGCAAGAAAAGGGGCAAATTGGTGAACAAATTTTATCTTGGAATTTGACTAGATTTTCCTTGTTCATGAATGGTGTTCCACAGGGGTCAGTATTGGGCCCCTTGTTGTTCACAATCTACATAAACGACATAGATGAGGGAATAAATAGCGACATAAGCAAGTTTGCCGATGACACCAAAATAGGCCGTCCAATTCATTCAAATGAGGACATTAGAGCACTCCAGGAAGATTTGAATAGACTGATGCAGTGGTCGGAGAAGTGGCAGATGCAGTTTAATATAGATAAATGCAAAGTTTTAAATATTGGACAGGACAATAACCATGCCACATATAAACTAAATAATGTAGATCTTAATACTACTGACTGCGAAAAGGATTTAGGAGTTCTGGTTAGCAGTAATCTAAAACCAAGACAGCAGTGCATAAGTGTTCGCAATAAAGCGAACAAAATCCTTGGCTTCATATCAAGAAGCATAAATAATAGGAGTCCTCAGGTTGTTCTTCAACTCTATATATCCTTGGTTAGGCCTCATCTAGATTATGCTACACAGTTTTGGTCACCGTATTACAGAATGGATATAAATGCTCTGGAAAACGTACAAAGGAGGATGACTAAGTTGATTCCATGTATCAGAAATCTTCCCTATAAGGATAGACTGAGGGCCCTGAATCTGCGCTCTCTAGAAAGGCGTAGAATTAGGGGGGATATGATTGAGGTGTATAAATGGAAAACAGGAATAAATAAAGGGGATGTAAATAGCGTGCTAAAAATATCTAGTATTGACAGGACTCGCAGCAATGGCTTTAAGTTGGATAAATTCAGATTCAGGAAGGATATAGGAAAGCATTGGTTTGGTAATAGAGTTGTCGATGAGTGGAACAAACTCCGGAGTACAGTTATAGAGGCTAAAACGTTGTGTAGTTTTAAAAATAGGCTAGATAAATATATGAGTGGGTGCGGGTGGGTGAGAGTTGGACCTGACTAGTTTGTGCTACTAGGTCAGATGCCGTGCTCCTTCCTTAAGTGAATGTAACCTGACCTGGCTGGGTCGGGGCATTGGCTTGGGCCGGTGGGAGACTTGGACCTGTCTCGCATGGGCCAGTAGGCCTGCTGCAGTGTTCCTTCTTTCTTATGTTCTTATGTATACAATACCGACAAGATGAAAATTAGACATGTGTAACATCTGGGTATCTTTATTGTGGACGTTTCGCCCTCCAGTGGCTTTATCAATACAGATTCAAGGACACAACTTGAAGACAGTAGAACTATATACAAAAGCTGAGGTAATCAGTCCCTCGGCCTAACCTCCAAGACTGAGGGACTGATTACCTCATTGTTTGTATATAGTTCTACTGTCTTCACATTATGACCTTGAATTTATATATATATGTGTGTGTGTGTGTGTTTATTTTAAATGACAACCTGTTGCAACGTACAGTATCGACGTCTTACAGTGACCCCCTGTTGCAACGTACAGTATCGACGTCTTACAGTGAACCCCTGTTGCAACGTACATTATCGACGTCTTACAGTGAACCACTGTTGCAACGTACAGTATCGACGTCTTACAGTGACCCCCTGTTGCAACGTACAGTATCGACATCTTACAGTGATCACCTGTTACAACGTACAGTATCGACGTCATACAGTGATCACCTGTTGTAACGTACAGTATCGACGTCTTACAGTGACCACATGTTCCAGCTGCATGAAGTCTTGATGAACCCTCTTGGACGGCATTTTCTTTGTGCTTTACAACGGTCTCTCACGCGAGCCTTAATAACATCATTCATGTTGACCACAAGGTTGTAGGTAGTGTGTGAAGATGTGTGGTGATGTGTAGCTGTGTGTGGTGGTGTGGGGCGGTGTATGTAGAGGTGTGTAGGGGTATGTAATGGTGTGTGTACTCACCTATTTGTGGTTGCAGGGGTCGAGTCATAGAAGTATAAATAATAGAAGTCCTCAGAATGTTCTTCATCTCTATATATCCTTGGTTAGGCCTCATCTAGATTATGCTGCACAGTTTTGGTCACCGTATTACAGAATGGATATAAATGCTCTGGAAAACGTACAAAGGAGGATGACAAAGTTGATCCCATGTATCAGAAATCATCCCTATGATGAGAGACTGAGGGCCCTGAATCTGCGCTCTCTAGAAAGGCGTAAAATTAGGGGGGAAATATTCTGTTTGTGGGACGGATTGTGAAGGACCTGCCTAGTATGGGCCAACAGGCCTGCTGCAGTGTTCCTCCTTTCTTATGTTCTTATGTTCTTATGAAGTGTATAAATGGAAAACAGGAATGTAAGGGGATGTAAACAGCGTGCTAAAAATATTTAGCCTAGACAGGACTCGCAGCAATGGATCTAAGTTGGAAAAATTCAAATTCAGGAAGGATATAGGAAAGCATTGGTTTGATAATAGAGTTGTGGATGAGTGGAACAAACTCCCGAGTACCGTCATAGAAGCTAAGACGTTGTGTAGTTTTAAAAATAGGTTAGATAAATACATGAGTGGGTGTGGGTGGGTGTGAGTTTGACCTGACCAGCTTGTGCTACTAGGTCAGTTGCCGTGCTCCTTCCTTAGTGAATGGGACCTGACCTGACTACCTTAAGCCATTGGCTTAAGCCGGTGGGTGAATTGGACCTGCCTGGCATGGGTCAGTAGGTCTGCTGCAGTGTTCCTTCTTTCTTATATTCTTGTTCTTATGTATGGGGGTGCTAATGATGTATTGTGTGTGGCAGTGTGTTGGTGGTGTGTATGGGTGTGATAGTGTGTGTGGGGGTGTTGATGTTAGTGTGTGTGGGGGGGTGTTGATGATAGTGTGTGTGTGGGTGTTGATGATTTGTGTTGGTGTGTGGTGTGGAGGAGTGTGTTGGTGATGTGTGGAGATGTGTAGGAGTGTATTAATATTGTATTTGTGTCCTTTTACTTAACATGTGTAGGAGTGTGTGGTGGAGTATGGGTGGATGTATGTAGGTGTGTAGTAGAAGAACCATAGAACCATGGACGTACAGCATAGGAGGAAAGCAAGTAAAAATTAACAGTAAAAGTAAAGGCTCTGGGCTCACTTTTACAAAACACACTACTTGAAGTACACACGAACAGTTCCTTAGACCAGCAGAATTATTAGGGATATTATACATATGTAAGAACATAAGAACATAAGAAAGGAGGAACACTGCAGCAGGCCTGTTGGCCCATACTAGGCAAGTCCTTCACAATCCGTCCCACTAACAGAATATTTGCTCAACCCAATTTTCAATGCTACCCAAGAAATAAGCTTTGACAATTCTACCCACTCATGCGCGAGTCCCACTCAAATCCAACCCCTCTCACTCATGAATTTATCCAACCTAAATTTGAAACTACCCAAGGTCCTAGCTTCAATAACCCTACTAGCAGACTGTTCCACTCATCAACATCCCTATTTCCAAACCAATACTTTCCTATATCCTTTCTAAATCTAAACTTATCTAACTTGAATCCATTATTGCGGGTTCTCTCTTAAGAACATAAGAACATAAGAAAGGAGGAACACTGCAGCAGGCCTGTTGGCCCATACTAGGCAGGTCCTTCACATTCCATCCCACCAACAGAACACTTGTTCAACCCAACTTTCAATGCTACTCAAGAAATAAGATTTGATAATTTTATTTACTCATGTGCAATTCCCACTCAAATCCAACCCCTCTCACTCATGAATTTATCCAACCTAAATTTAAAACACCCAAGGTCCTAGGTTCAATAACCCTACTAGGCAGACTGTTCCACTCATCAACTACCCTATTTCCAAACCAATACTTTCCTATATCCTTTCTAAATCTAAACTTATCTAACTTGAATCCATTATTGCGGGTTCTCTCTTGGAGAGATACCCTCAAGACCTTATTTATATCCCCTTTGTTAATACCCATTTTCCACTTGTATACCTCGATCATGTCTCCTCATTCTACGTCTTACAAGTG
>WNWK01045698.1:0-14616 GCA_009830355.1 Cherax destructor | reverse complement strand
CAGAGTATATAAAGAGTAAAAGAAAAGTGAAGAGAGTGGTGAGAGAGTGCAAAAGGAGAGCAAATGATAGAGTAGGAGAGACACTGTCAAGAAATTTTGTTGAGAATAAGAAAATTTTTTGGAGTGAATGGATTCGTCAGTTAAAAACAGAGTAGGGGAGTTAGTAGACGGGGAGCTTGAGGTATTGGGTAGATGGCGGGCATATTTTGAGGAACTTTTAAATGTCAAGGAAGAAAGGGAGGCAGTAATTTCATGCACTGGCCAGGGAGGTATAACATCATTTAGGAGTGAAGAAGAGCAGGATGTGAGTGTGGGGGAGGTGCGTGAGGCATTACGTAGACTGAAAGAGGGTAAAGCAGCTGGAACTGATGGGTTCATGACAGAAATGTTAAAAGCAGGGGGAGATATAGTGTTGGAGTGGTTGGTATTTTTGTTTAATAAATGTATGAAAGAGGAGAAGGTACCTAGGGATTGGCAGAGTGTATAATTCCTTTATATAAGGAAGGAGGACAAAGGAGATTATAAAAATTATAGGGGAATAAGTTTACCGAGTTTATCAGGTAAAGTATATGGTAGGGTTATTATAGAAATAATTAGAGGCAAAACAGAGAGCAGGATTGCAGATGAACAAGGAGGCTTTAGAGTGGGTAGACCAAGTATTTACAATGAAGCATATAAGTGAACAATATTTAAAAGATGGTCTTTGAGGCAAAAAAAAATAGTTATAATAATTATTGGATACAAAGATATAGTAGTGACAATAAGTGCAAGATAAAATAAATAAAAAAATAAAATTTTATTTCTTTGCTAAGGTTACAATATGTGTTTACATTTCATAATTTGATTAGTACAAAGAAAGCCACTGTCATGCCGAGGTATTTCGGGCAGACTTAACCTAATACTTATAGACTACAGTGGACCCCCAAGTTACGTTCACCTCGGAAATCGTACAAGTATGTAAGTGTAATATTGTAAGTGCTTTTGTAAGTTTATTTTTGGGGGTCTGAAATGGACTAACCTACTTGACATTATTTCTTAAGGGAGAAAATTCGTTCGGTAATGGCACTTGAGCAGCCTTCTGGAATGAATTATGAGCGTAACTCGGGGGTCCACTGTACTTAAGTCTAGACAGGTGAGGAGTGGTAGAATACAATTATTCAATATTTTACTCTATTATTAATATGAGGTGACAGTTGGGAAGGACTTATTCTCAGCTGTCGTATCTGAGCGCCTCTGCAAAGACAGTGATTATGTATGAGTGAGGTGAAAGTGTTGAATGATGATGAAAGTATTTTCTTTTTGGGGATTTTCTTTCTTTTTGGGTCACCCTGCCTCGGTGGGAGACGGCCGACTTGTTGAAAAAAAAACAGAAAAAAAAACATGTATGGTATACAATACCAAGAAGATGAATAATTAGACACATGTGCAACATCTGGGTATTTTTATTGTAGACGTTTCACCAACCTGTGGCTTTATCAATACAAATTCAAGGACATAATTGGAAGACAGAAGAACTATATACAAAAGATGAGGTAATCAGTTCCTCAGCCAAGGCTGTGGGACTCATTACCTCAGTCCCTCAGCCACTGAATGGTGAAATGTCTACAATAGAGATACCCAGATGTTGCACATGTGTCTAATTCTTCATAGTTATCTCTCTCTCCTTAACTTTTTCTTGCTTACACTCTGCCTGTATTAAGACTAGCTTTATTAATTATTTCTCTTCTGCCACAGGAGACAATGATAAATTTTGTATTAAATCAAAGGAATAATACCAACAAGTTGATAATAAGACATGTGAAACATCTGAGCATCTTCAGTAAAGAACATTTTTTCCCTGTGCAGCATATATTTATCAGCCTTTTATACCAGATCCAGTGGCAGTAGAGAGGTGCAGAAATTTAGGATATCATCACATGTGGGTGGGGCCCACTAAAGGAAGTAGGTTAGGTCTGTAAAGTGGGTCACAGATTTAACAACTATGTTGCAGATGTGGAGAGATACAGCAGGTGAAGATGTGGTCACATATGGGCAGGTCTAAATCTCTGACCCACCTTTTGGGTCTGACCTACTTCCACTAGTAAGTCCCACCAACATGTGACGATACCAACTGCTGCATCTCTCCATCTCTTACACTGAGCGAGCCTCCTCCACTCCAATGTAACCTCTACTGCAATTTCATTACTCCCCTATTTTCATTTCCTGAAAACAGCGGGGTAATAATAAAGCTTGCTGCACAAGCAAAACGTTTTTCCAATAAAGATATGCAGGTGTTCATTTGTGTTTTATTCACCCACAGGGTATGGTACAGACATGTTTGAATATGCAGATATCCCAAGTAGCAACAAGCACTCTAGTGTATACATATATGATTTGCTTGATGTTGTCAGCGATGATAGAATTTGCAAGATGACTTCTACTTTAGTAGTTAAATTTACCTGGTAATTCCAAGGAGTCTGTCAACCGAGAATGATGGTTGAGGGAGATTAGACTGTCTTACACATGGATTCCTAACCCAGCGTCTTCCTATGGCAACAAAAACAACTGAAATTATCGGTAAAACCTCAATTTAGCAGATTAACAGCAGGGATATGGAGTCCAAAAATGCCGACTGTCTGGTAAATAGTATTTACATTTTCAAAAGGCAGCTCACATTCATGAAGGTTTACCTTTGCAGTTAGGCTGCAACTCTCTGGTTGCAACAGCAATTCCTGATGTCATACCCCCACCACTGATAGGTACTAAAATGGCATCCAAATCAGGAACCTGGAATTTGTAATGTGTACCAGTGATTTGCAACAGTAATATAATTTGAACAATGCATTTTTAATTTTAGCCTTAAGCCATTTTTATCAATCATTTGCAAATTTTTTTTGACATGAAAATTGGGAAAATTAAAAAGAGCCACTTGTATCCTCAACATATATAGTTATAAAATATGAATGACAAAGAAAGACTGAAAGCACTGGATATATGTACCATCTTTATCCGATAAAAGTAAGAGGAAAAATTATCACCATATTCAAAATTATAAAAGAATATGGTAAAAGTAGGTCTTAGACAGGGATGTGTAATGTCACCATGGTTGTTTAATATATTTATAGATAGGGTTGTAAAAGAAGTAAATGCTAGGGTGTTGGGGAGACGGGTGGGATTAAATTATGGGGAATTAAATACAAAATGGGAGTTGACACAGTTACTTTTTGCTGATGATACTGTGCTTATGGGAGATTCTAAAGAAAAGTTGCAAAGGTTAGTGGACGAGTTTGGGAGGGTGTGTAAAGGTAGAAAGTTGAAAGTGAACATAGATAAGAGTAAGGTGATGAGGGTATTAAATGATTTAAATAAAGAAAAATTGGATATCACATTGGAGAGAGGGATTATGGAAGAAGTAAATGTTTTCAGATAGTATTTGGGAGTTGACTTGTCAGCGGATGGATTTATGAAGGATGAAGTTAACCATAGAATTGATGAAGGAAAAAAGGTGAGTGGTGCGTTGAGGTATCTGTGGAGACAAAAAACGTTATCCATGGAGGCAAAGAAGGGAATGTATGAAAGTATAGTGGTACCAACACTCTTATATGGGTGTGAAGCATGGGTTGCAAATGCTGCAGCAAGGAGGCAGATGGAGGCAGTGGAGATGTAATGTCTAGGGGCAATGTGTGGTGTAAATATTATGCAGAAAATTCGGAGTGTGGAAATTAGGAGGAGGTGTTGAGTTACTAAAAGTATTAGTCAGAGGGCTGAAGAGGGGTTGTTGAGGTGGTTTGGTCATTTAGAGAGAATGGATCAAAGTAGAATGACTTGGAGAGCGTATAAATCTGTAGGGGAAGGAAGGCAGGGTAGGGGTTGTCCTCATAAAGGTTGGAGGGAGAGGGTAAAGGAGGTTTTGTGGACGAGGGGCTTGGACTTCCAGCAAGCATGTGTGAGCGTGTTAGATAGGAGTGAATGGAGACAAATGGTTTTTGGGACCTGACGAGCTGTTAGAATGTGAGCAGGGTAATATTTTGTGAAGGGATTCAGGGAAACCAGTTAATTGATTTAGTTGGACTTGAGTCCTGGAAATGGGAAGTACAGTGCCTGCACTTTAAAGGAGGGGTCTGGGATAGTGACAGTTGGGAGGGACTTATTCTCAGCTGTCGTATCTGAGTGCCTCTGCAAAGACAGTGATTATGTGTGAGTGAGGTGAAAGTGTTAAATGATGATGAAAGTATTTTCTTTTTGGAGATTTTCTTTCTTTTCGGGTCACCCTGCCTCGGTGGGAGACAGCCGACTTGTTGAAAAAAAAAAATGAAAGAATTGTGAAGGAATAATAATAATAATAATAATAATAATAATAATAATAATAATACTTTATTTAGACATGGTACAATGATACATAGTTGGGTAGACATGATACATAGGTATTAATGAGATGTACATACCAAAAGCCCCTAATATGCTGTGTATTGCGGGCATTCTTTGGACTATTTATTTGTACACTACATGGTAAAAAATTATGGTTGATAATTTATAAAATAAGTATGATTGTGTATCTAAGTTATAAAGTTTGAATATAAGTTGAACATATCAATTAATTGTAGTAATGCAACTAATTGAGTGAGATAACAATTTAAAACAATTAAATGTATTGCAGTTACAGTTTACATGGTCATTATAATGTAAATGTTATAGAAACAGTTAGCTTAGTATGTATTATTCATAACAGGTTTTTACATTTAAGTGATTAATCAGGTTTTTACATTTAAGTGATTATTCTACTTTGTTGGGAATGTTTGATATTGAGCATTTAGTTTTGGGTGAGGAGGTGGTTTTTTAGCATCGTTTTGAATTGGGGTAAAGGCAGGGTTTCTTTGGCAATGACAGGTAATGAATTCCAAATTTTCGTGCCTTTTATATGCATTGAGTTTTTACATAGTGTTAGATGGACACGGGGAACATCGAGGAGTGATCTGTGTCTAGTGTTATGGTCATGTGTCCTGTTAAAATTGGTAAGGAGAAGTTTGAGTGGTGGGTTAATATTTGCATAGAGTGTTCTATGTATGTAATAGGCACAGTAAAAGTATGAATGTCTTGTATGGTGAGTAAGTTTAGGTTTTGAATATTGGTGGAGTATGCTGTCTGGAGTGTGAATGTGTTATCATTCTAACTGCTGCCTTTTGTTGTGTTATTAGTGGTCTGAGATGAGTTATTGATGTAGAGCCCCATGCGCAGATTCCATAGGTGAGGTAGGGGTAAATGAGTGAGTGATATAGGGTAAGGAGAGCTGATTGTGGAACATAGTACCGTATCTTGGATAGTATTCCCACGGTCTTTGAGACTTTCTTGGAAATTTGTTGTATATGTATCTGAAATTTGAGGCCACTGTCAAGATGGATTCCTAAGAATTTTCCCTCTGTGAGTTTTGTGATAGGGGACCCGTTTATCATTATGTTAAGTGGTGCGTTTGTAGCTCTGTTCCCAAACTGGATAAAATAGGTTTTATCAATATTGAGAGTAAGTTTGTTGGTCATCATCCAGGTAGATATTTTCTGCAATTCAGTATTTACAGTGTTGGCTAGTATGTCTGGGCTTGGGTGCGAGATAACGTATGTAGTGTCATCTGCAAATAGTATGGGTTTGAGTAGTTGAGATGCATTTGGTAGGTCGTTAATGTAAATGAGAAAGAGAAGTGGGCCAAGAACACTTCTCTGTGGGACACCTATTGTAATTGTTTGCGCGGTAGAGCTAGCTCCATTTGTGTACACATATTGGTTTCTATTGCTAAGGTATGATTTTAGGTAGTTGAGGGAGTGCCCTCTTATACCATAGTGTGATAATTTTAGATGTAACAGATCATGGTCAACTGTATCAAAAGCTTTACGTAAATCAATGAAGATTCCCACTGGGATTTCTTTTTTCTCAAGAGCGGTGTAAATGATTTCTAACATGTGTATAATGGCATCATTTGTATTTTTATTAGGCCTGAATCCAAATTGACAGTGGTTGAGTACGTTGTTGGAGGTGAGGTAGGAATATATTTGTCTATGTATTACTTTTTCAAAGATTTTGGAGAGAAGGGGTAAGTTAGATATCGGCCTGTAGTTATTCATGTCTGTTTGATCTCCTCCTTTATGTATGGGGGTGACCCTCGCTATTTTGAGTATTGATGGGAAGGTAGAGGATTCGATGGATTTGTTAAAGAGTGTTGCAATAATTGGTGCGAGAACTTGAGAGGCTTTTTTGTATATAAAAGGTGGTAAGCTATTTAGGTCACCTGAAACTTCTATTGGGTTGGTCGGGGCTAGGAATAGTGTGTTCGGATAGGTGCCAGTGAGATAGTCGTTAGGTGGAGTGTTTGAACTTGGGATTTTGCTTGCCAGCTTTTTTCCTATGGTGGAGAAGAAATCATTGAGTTTGTTTGCTGTTTCAATAGGTGGGAGTAGGGGTTCATCTGGTTTTGTTAGCTTGATTGTTCTGTTTGTGGATATCTTTTTAGTTCATAGAATTTCAGATAGGGTTTTCCAGGTCTTTTTTATATCACCTTTTAAGTTATGTAATCTGTTCTCATAGTACAATTTTTTTGACCTTCTTATCAGACTCGTTAGGTTTGATGAGTAGCGTTTTGTTTGTTCTCTTGTTATTTGACCCATTCTGTACTGTTTTTCAAATTGGTGCTTTATATTAATGGATTTGAGTATGCTGGGGGTTAGCCAGGGACTATTTAATCTTTTAGCTGTGATTTGTTTAGTTTTTTTAGGGCAATGCTTATTATAGAGGTATTGGGTCTTTTTAAGAAAATTATTAATACATAAGTCAGTATCTGGGAAGTTGTCTATTTCTGTTTGCCAGTCAGTGTTTGTCATAGCTGTTATAAAGTTATTTATAGCTGTCTCATTATGTAGTCTGAAGGTAACTTTAGTAGTCTCTAGTGGTAATTTTCCGAGGTTGGTTATGAGAAAGGTTGGGTAGTGGTCTGTGGTATTGTCTGTGATTATGCCTGATTTTAATGGGGATATGGTGTTAGTCCAGATATGGTCTAATAGAGAGGCACAGGTCTCAGAGATTCTTGTAGGTTTTGTTATTGTCGGGAGCAGCAAGCAGTTGCTCATAGTGTTTGTGAATTCAGTTACTTGTGGGTCCTGATCTTGTAGGAGGTTTATATTGAAGTCTCCTGTGAGGATTAAGTGGTCTTTGTTCATGTGTGCATCAGTAATCATACTTCCTAATTTTTCACTAAATTGCTGAATATTTGACTGTGGTAATCTATAGATGTTTATAACTGTGAGAGGTTTTTGTAGGTATTTGGATTTAAACTTAGCTATTATATATTCTCCATGTTCATCTCTTGTGCATATATTGTTGATACATTCAAGCTGGTCTGAGTATAACATAGCTGTGCCACCTCCTTGTTGGTCTTGCCTACAATTGTGCATGGCTGTGTAACCAGGAATGGCATAGATATCTGTAGTATGAGGCTTTAGCCAGGTTTCAGTGAGAGCAATGATGGACATTCTGGCCTGTAGTGAGATTAATAATGCAGTGAGGTCATCAAAATGTTTGCTTAAAGATCTGACATTGTAGTTAAAGATAGTTATGTTATTGTTGGTTTTGAGTAGTGTTTTAGCCTGTTCTACTGTGTAGTATTGACAGTTGTTGTTAGGTTCATGTAAGTCATTTAATAAAAGGTTGGTATCAGGATCAATGTTTGGAATCATAAGATTTAGTGTGATTCTATAATTAAACTTAAAAATAGAACAATGCAAGTAGACTTAAGAATAGGACAATGCAAAAGGAGTTCTTGGCACGTGAGTTAGTACATTGGATATGTTTACAAAAATGAATAAATGAGCTAAGGTAGTCAATTTACAGCTAATAAGAATCTAAAACTATAGCACCTGAGTTAGCACCTGAGTTAGTTAATTAATTAAACAAATGTTTATATATGAGTGTGATTCTAAAAAGATTTAAGAACAATGAATAATGCTAAACTTAAAGATATGATATTTGATGAATTGATTTTACTAGCTATTGGATTAACACACTTTTGAACAGAAGTTACAGAGATTTAGGAAACATCTTTACAATGTAATTGATTTATTATTTAACTAGCTAATAGAACTGGTTGGAAAATTACTATGATTAATATTAAGTTATAATGGAACAAATATTAAGATTCAGTATTGCACTAGTTGTGATTATAGAATTTATTAAAGGCAATATAAAGAAAATGAAAGTTAACTATTAAAGGAGAAATAAGTGCTAAAGTGTGCAACAGTGTACACAAGTAAAATTTATTAATATTAAAAAAATAGCTTGAAATAAAATTTTAGGCAGTTAAGGTGATCAACAATATATAGAAATGAGGTTGGAGAAAAGGATAAAAGGTAAATACAATTTTTAGCAAATAAGGTGATCAATAGTAAATATAAATTCTAATCAATTAAGCTGATAAAAAAAAATATAGGAATGTGGGTTGAAAAATGGGCACAAGTAAAAACTGTATGTATTTAAAAATAAAAATAAAACTATTTGTCAAAAATATTCATCAAAGGATAGACAAATACTTAAATGAGGTAGATGGGCAAAACATACACTACACTATACGTAGGGGTTTGGTTTTGGACATTGTGTTTAGACAGTCTCTGTAATATTTGCATCCCTAAGGAATCTTGATAGTTCATTCTCATTTGTGATAGTATACAACTGACCTACACTTGTTTTCTTCACTAGAATTTTTCCACCCCGGGTGAAACATTGGTGGATTTTATCATTATTCTCTCGCTTAAGTTTTCTGATTCTATACCAGAGGTTCTGACGTTTTTTGGTCAGACACTCATTTATGTAAATCTGTTTCCTGGCTATAATAGATGATTTAATTAGATCTGTTTTCCTGTCATGTGTGGTGAATCTAATCATAACACTTTTTCTACCATGGGAGCCTAGTAATCGTGCTTCTTTTATATCTGTCACTGGTACATTAACGTTTATTTGATCTTTGATGATCTGTATAGTAATGTCTTTACTGTTTTCTTGGGTCATATCACTGGGAAAGAATGGACTGTTCACTATTACTGCGTCTGATAACTTATCTTGCTCGGCTTTTTCCTCTTGGAGTACTTCCTATCTCCATCAACCAGCTCTATAAGAGGTCATAAGTAGTTACAAACTATGAAAAAAGAGCTGCCTTAAGGATACAAGAAAAATTTTCTTTGTCAACAGTGGTAATATAATGGAATGTCTTACAAGAGGAGGTAGTAACTGCTACAACCAGCAGATACAAAAGCATACTGCTATAATGCAGTGAAAACTACGTATTGATGATACACAGCACATCTAGAGGATAATTGTATAATTTGGTAATTGCACTGCTATTAGTGACATCTGGGTTCACCTGATCAGTTTTGAATCGAGTAGACAAACCTGCCAATCAAGCCTCATAATGTATAGCAACATTTCTATGTTTTAACCCTGGGGCAGCACCTCCTATTAACCCTTTGAGGGTCCGTACAGCAGTTCTACAGCTTTGAAGCCTGGGTCCAAGCTGCAATTCTACGCCATGAGCTCAGCTCACTCAGATAAGCTGTGAGCAGTAAATTTGGGCCTAGATATGAGAGAATACATCTACGTATGTGGTAAGTGTGCACTACATAAAACAAATCCTGCAGCACATAGTGCATGAGAAAAAACTGCGACTGTATTTTTGGATTAAAACAGCGACTTTGCGGTGTTTTTTCGTATGTTTTTTACAGATGTATTCATGGTTTCTTGGTCTCATTTGATAGAATGGAAGATATGTTACAGAAATACTGAAAATGGCTTGAAACTGAGCTCAAAGTAGCAGAAATATTCGATTTTTGCCGATGTTTAAGATAAACAAATGATGTCACCGTCCAATACACGTCAACTGGTGGGTCTAATATACATTCACAAATGAGCTGATATTATTTATACAATGATTAAAATACAGCCTCTCCTCACTTAACGACGGAGATAGCCTGTCGGTAAAGATAGGGTCCTAAGACCCCGTCGGTAAACAATTTCGTCGCTAATCGAGGAATGACCCCTACTGACACTTCAAAAATGTCACCACCACTCCCTCTCCCCACCTTCTCCCTCTCTCTGTATAGCCCCCAGCCCCCACACACCCTCCAATACCTCCCATATACAGTGGACCCCGAGTTACGAGCATAATCCATTCCAGAAGGCTGCTCAAGTGCCATTACCGACAGAATTTTCTCCCTTAAGGAATAATGTCAAGTAGGTTAGTCCATTTCAGACCCCAAAAATACACTTACAAAAGCACTTACAATATTACACTTACATAGTATGTACGATTTCCGAGGTGCTCGTAACTCGGGGGTCCACTGTATGTCAGTTTTTATTAATTTGGGAGTCTTTATCATGCTGTCTATCTGTCTGCCTGACTGAATGACTTACTGACTTGACTGACTTGACTGAATGAGCATGACTTGACTGCGACTGAGACTGAATGACTTGACTGAGAACGGCTTGACTGACTGAATGACTTGACTGACTGATGACTTGGCTGACTTGACTGAGATACGGCTGACGTGCTATGACTGAATGACTTGACTGAATGAATGACTTGACTGAATGACTTGACTGAATGAATGACTTGACTGCAACGGCTAGATGAATTGAAGGCTTGACTGAATGACTTGACTGAATTACTGCTTGACTGAATGACTGACGACTGACTGACAACTTGGACTGAATGACTGACTTGACTGAATGAATGACTTGACTGAATGAATGACTTGACTGAATGAATGACTTGACTGAATGAATGACTTGACTGAATGAATGACTTGACTGAATGAATGACTTGACATGAATGACTTACTGAAAAAAGAGTGTATGCTTAGCACATAGTGCATACCATTTCTGTAATGGTCTTGGTCACTTTTTTATGGTGTTGTGACAAGTGTCAGATAACTGATGACAGCCAGTGACATTTGATAAATTGTACTGCTGCAGGAACCCTGGCTTGTGTCATGTATATTATGAAATACGTATGACATTTAAAGTGCCCCAGAGCGATTATTATTATTTATTATTATTATTATTACCATCTTGGAGACTTTAAAAGCTAGTGTACTGAGTGGCTGTAAGAAGATTGAGATGCTTGATGCAGACACACTGCGCTGCCTTTACTGTGGCCCAAATTCTCATATGGCATGCAATAATTTTTTTTTAATTGTCGGAGAGCCCGTCGTAACTCCAAGTTGCGAAGCGAGTACGTCGGTAAGTGAGGAGAGGCTGTACTGCATAACATAACAGTAAATCTTCTATTTTTGGTGTGAATAAAAATTAATTATGTGAATAAAAAATAAAAATGCAATTCATTTGTAAAGCCTGGAAACATAACTAATAAACAGAAGAAATGTTATTTTAGTGCCGGAATGCCTGCATTGTTTATTCTGGACCCTACAGTGGACCCTCGGTTAACGAAAAAATTCATTGCAGAAGCCTGCTCAAGTGCCATTACCGAGCAATTTACGTCCTTAAGAAATAATGTCATGTAGGTTAGTCTATTTCAGACCCCCCAAAAATACACTTCCACAAGAACTTACAAAATTATACTTACATAATTGCACGATTTCCGGGTATTCGTTAACCGAGGGTCCACTGTATTTTGAAATTGGAATATTTCGAACTTTGTGTGAAATTGGCCAAATTACCAATTTCGGATCACTTTATTGGGTAGTTGAAACAGCTGACTGGGCAATTTTGTGTGCTCAATCAATAAAATAGAAGTAATATAGTGAAATAGCTAAGAATTTTGTCGACTGGAATAATGTAATTGGCCTAAAATGGGAGTGAAAATGGGCAAAATTCCCGTGCATAAATATGCTGATGCAGCAAAATTCGCAAGAGGTTTGTCAATTTTCCATCAAATTTCGTTTTTAGTTTTATTACCCTCAGAAAAGATTCTCTACCTTTTTTAATAAAAAATAAAAAAAAAATTTGAAAATTCTTGGACCCTGTGAACAAGTTTCAGACTGGGGCCCAGACTCTGAAAGGGTTAAGGGTGACAGACTGATCATGTCAAAACTACTTCTATTTTTTTCCGTGTTGTACCCCGGAATGCCCTCGGTGCTCAGGTAGACCTGCATTCAGTGGAAGCATGATAAAAACTGACATTATATAGAGGGTATTGAAGGGTAGGGGGGCGGAGAAGGATGAAAAAAGAAGCATGATAAAACTGACATTATATAGAGAGGTATTGAAGGGTAGGGGGAGAAGGATGAAAAAAAGTGACCAGAAAACTTACAGCCTGAATGGTAACTATAGAAGATCACTCTTCCCCTATAAAAACTGAAAAGTGCAATTTTAAAAAAAAAAAATTCCCAAGTAATCAGCTATGAAGGCATTTCCGGAATTTTCGAACGTAGAAGCATGAAAACGCATTAAGAGAATTGAAGGGAAGGGGGGAGAAGGATGAAAAATAAAAAGTGCCGAAAAACTTACACGCCTAAATGGTAACTTAAAATCACTTTTCCCCCTATAAAGCAAAAAAAGTGAATTTTAAAAAAAAAAAAAATTCCCAAGTAATCACTATGCAGGCGTTTCCTGGAATATCTGGGGAAGTCATTGACCTATTTCATGTTGTATTACCGTTAATAATTCAGTGGACCCTCAGAAATCGAACACCTCGGCAATAAACAAATGGAAATAGAACATTTTTTAGAACAAATTTTTTTTTGGTAATAAACTTTTCCGCCAAAACAAGTGCGTACCAGACCTGTCTCCCAGGCGCGGGTGCCTGCGCAAGCATCGGGAGCCAGTCTGGTTTTTTTCTTGAGAAACATCACCTCACCTCACAAATTTTTCACAATAAATTTAAATTGTTTTGGGGTTTTTCATTAATAAACGCCACACGAATTTCGTTACCCCCATGCAAATTTTTGTTTTTTTTAAAAAAGCCTTTTTTTTAATTTTAGGATAAAAAAAAAAAAAATTTGGGTGTTTACCAAATGGGGGAAAGGGGTTTGGGACGGATCTCCCTGACACAACAAACCTCCGCTTCAGAATGTTTGGTTTTTTCACTTTTTTTTTTTTTATAAATTTTTTGTTCTCAAATACAATTTAAAACTTTGATTTCTGCCAATCTGTGTTCTGCAAATATTGGACTGAAATTTCCAAATAATAAAAATTTTAAATAGTGCAAAAATAATAATAATAATAATAATAATGATAGTGAATAATAATGATGATAATAATAATAATAATGAAGAAGAAAAATTTAAAAAACTGGGTTTTTTTGAAGTGGTGGATGTAGTGCGGATGATAAGAAAGGATGATTGCTGATTTTATGAATGAAAAAGTTGGATGCCCCCGGCCCCCAAACGAAACAAAACTAAAAGGGTGGGGTTTCAGTGGGGAGAAATAAATGGTTAAGTGGGGTATCGAAGTTAACTAGGAAGGGGAAATAATTTAAAAATCAGTTATGGAAGGAAAAGGGGGAAAATAAATGTGAAATTAAGGTTATGTGGATTAAAAAAGGTTCGGAGGAAATGGTCAAAAGCGTGTATGCACCTGGAGAAGAGGGAGTGTAGAGAAGAGAGATTTTGGGAATGTTAAGTAATGTATAGGAATTTTGAACCAAGTGAGGGTAATTGTGGTAGGGGACCTAAATGCTAAAGTGGGAGAAAATGCAGAGGGGGTAGTAGGTAAGTTTGGGGGCCCCGGGGTAAATGATAATGGGGCCCTTTTTTGAACTTTTTTAGAAAGGGGGTTTTGTTATAGGTAATACATATTTTAAGAAAAAAAAGGGTAAATAAGTATACAAGATATGATGTGGGCAAAAGCAGTAGTTTGTTGGACTATGTTTGGAGATAAAAGCTGTTGAGTAGACTTCAGGATGTACATGTTTATAAAAGGCCAAATATATCAGATCACTTTTTTTTATAGCTCAGTGGGAGTAAAGGAGATGGGATACAAAAAATAGAATCAGTAAGTAAGAGAGGGGGAAGGGGGTTTTAAACTAAAAAAGGCAGTTAAAAGGAAAATATAAACAACTATTGGAGGATAGATGGGCTAGGGGGGGTGTAGGCAATGGGGTGAAAGATGGGGGGATTTAAAAAAGTAGTGTTAGAGTTCCCGAAGTTTGTGGTTCGGCGGCGGGGGCGGGGGGGAGGGGGTGGTGATGATGTAAAAAAAGTAGTAAGGGAAAAAGTTTAAAGAGAGGTTTTTTTAAAGTAGAAGTGATGCAAAGGGGAAAAGTATGGAGGGAAAAAAAAAATTAGAGAGTGGTGAAGCAATGTAAAAAGAAGCAAAGAAAAGGGGGGGAAATTTTCACAAATTTTTTTGAAAATAAAAAAAGTTTTGGAATGAGATTAAAAGTTGAGGAACCCCGGGAAAAATGGTTTGACTTAAAAATAGGAGGAGGTTATTAAAGGGAGTTAAGGTATCGGGAAATGGAGAAATTTTTTGAGGGTTGTTAAATGTTTGAAACAGGGGGCTGTGATTTGTGTGTAGGGCAAAAGGGGAAAACATCTTGTAGGAGTGTGGAAGGCCAGTTGTGGGGTAGGGAATTGTAGGCAGTGGGTAGAATGAAAACGTGAAAAATTTTTTTGAGGATAGTCAGGCTCAGGTTAGAGTGTGGGAGGG
>WNWK01045697.1:0-14617 GCA_009830355.1 Cherax destructor | reverse complement strand
TATCTTTTATCTTCATATATTTTTAATATATATATATAAAAAACCAAATTTCTCAGCCCACAGAAGGACTCGAAACTGCAAATCTATATCAAAAGTAACCAGTACTTTATCATGGAGCTAGACAGCGAAATAGGGCGTCCAGCCGGAGCCAGACGATGTTTTGAAAGTTATTTCATCGAATGGTCCCGAATCTGCACACAGAAATCACTCTCTACGAAAGTAAAAGACTGGGCAGGTGGTGCAAAATACCCCCAGTGAAAAGTAGGGGCGCCATTGGTACACAAAGAGAAAATACAAGTGTCCGGGACCCAAGACTGTTCAACAGCCTCCCACCATGCATAAGGGGAATTACCAATAGACCTCTGGCTGCCTTCAAGAGGAAGCTGGACAGATACTTAAAGTCAGTGCCTGATCAGCCAGGCTGTGGTTCGTACGTTGAACTACGTGCGCCCAGCAGTAACAGCCTGATTGATCAGGCCCTGATCCACTGGTCGTGGACCGGGCCGCTTGGGCGTTGATCCCCGTAAAACCCTCCAGGTAGATTTTTTAGTATTTTCAACATATTATATTTTGAGAAAGCAATATTGAATCAAATATTCCATAGCTTGAGGTTACATAATATGTCAAAGTTAAAGCTAAATTATATTCACTTGACATTATGAAATAGTGCGCCGCTAAGCTTAAAGTATTGAGAAAGGAATAGATTCAATATCGTAGACTTGTTATATTTCCATAAAGAACTCAGTTATATATTCTCAAAGGTCACTGTAAACAAAAAAAGAACCCATTTTATGATATTGTCAGTAATATTGGATATAGTATTACATTGGGGGCGTATAGAATAAATCAAGTTGTATGAAAGTTTCTCCCGTGCCATTAGTAAACGGAGGATCGAGCCTCCATCACTCTTGACAACGAAGGGCTTATACGGATTTACAATTTACCTGAATTCTCCTAAAACGAAAATTTACAAGGCCTATCATTAAATTTAATAAGTGTAACCAAGAATGATAAAAATATTATAGACATATGAAGAGCTAAACCCGAGTGGATCATCTAGGTCAAGAAATATTTATAGGATCGATGCTCTGTCTGGCTACTCCCGTAGCCAGATTTACTAAAAGCAAATTTGATGGATGGCTACAACGAATTCAGTTTAATCAGAGAGCCATCACATTTTTCTCAATGTGGCGACATGAAGAGTGTCTCATCAATATAAGTCAATGATTTAGCATATGCAGAAATAATTTTTCAAAAATTCTGAATTAAGCAATCAGTGTTCGCGTATGTACATAACTGTCACTGACATATAAAGACATATTAATATTATGGGCACTAAAATCTCAATATACATATATATATATATATAATATAATATATATATATATATATATATATATATATATATATATATATATATATATATATATATATTTTTTTTTTTTATTTTAAATAGTGGGTAGAGTTGGGTAGACAGCAACCACCCAGGGAGGTACTACCATCCTGCCAGGTGACTGTGAAACGAGACCTGAAACTTTTTACATGATGGTAGGATTGATGGTTTGTCTTTTTTCTGTCTCATAAACATCAAGATTTCAGGTACGTCTTGCTACTTCTCCATTAGGTCCCCTACGCAAACATGTACACATTATTATACACACTCATCTGAGTTTTCTTTGATTTTATCTTATAGTTCTTGTTCTTATTGCTTTTCCCTTTCATATCCATGGGGAAGTGGAATAAGCATCTCCTCCGTAAGCCATACGTGTTGTAAAAGTCAACTAAAATGCGGAACAATGGGCTAGTAACCCCTTTCCTGTATAGCTTACTAAAAAGAAGAAGAAGAAAACCGTCAAGTGGGATGTTTGAATGTGCGTGGATGTTGTGCGAATATAAGAAAGAGATTATTGTAGATGTTATGAATGAAAAGCTGGATGTCCTGGCTTTAAGTGAGACAAAGCTGAAGGAGGTAGGGGGAGTTTCAGTGGGAGAAATAAATGGGATTAGATCAGGGTTTCAAATAGAGTTAGAGCTAAAGAAGGAGTGGCAATAATGTTGAATAATCAGTTATGGCAGGTAAGAAGGAATATAAATGTATAAATTCAAGGATTATGTGGAGTAAAATAAAGGTTGGATGTGAAAAATGGTTATAGTAAGTGTTTATGCACCTGGAGAAAGAAATGTAGAGGAGAGAGATTTTGGGAAATGTTGAGTGAGTGTGTGGGGGGTTTTGAACCAAATGAAGATAATTGTGGTTGGGGATCTTAATGCTAAAGTGGGTAAAATGTTGTCGATGGAGTAGTAGGTAAATTTGGGTGCCAGGGGTAAATGTAAATGGGAACCATTAATTGAGCTATGTGAGAAAGAGGTTTGGTAATAAGTAATACATATTTTATGAAAAGAGGATAAATAAATATACAAGGTATGATATAGCACGTAAGGAAAGTAGTTTGTTGGATTATGTATTGGTGGATAAAAGGTTGTTGGTAAGCCAGGATGTACATTTATAGAGGGGCAACGGATATATCAGATCATTATTTGGTTGTAGCTACAGTTAGAGTAAAGGTAGATGGGACAAAAGAAAATGGCAACAGCAAGTAAGAGAGGGTAAAGTGTATAAACTAAGGGAGGAGGAAGTTAGGGTGAGATTAAACCTATTGGCAGAAAGGTGGGCTAGTGCAAAGTAGGAGTAGTGGGGGGGGTTGAAGAGAGTTGGGATAGTTTTATAAATGCAGTATTAGAATGTGGGGCAGAAGTTTGTGGACATAGGAGGGTGGGTGCAGGAGGAAAGAGGAGTGAGTGGTGGAATGAAGAAGTAAAGGGTGTGATAAAAGAGAAAAGGTAGCTTATGAGAGGTTTACAAAACAGAAGGTTAATAGAAGAGCAGAGTATATGGAGAGTAAAAGAAAGGTGAAGAGAGTGGTGAGGGGTGCAAAAGAAGAGCGGATGAAAGAATGGGAGAGAAGGCTCTGTCAAGAAATTTTGCTGAAAACAAGAAAAATTTTTGTAGTGAGATAAACAAGGTAAGAAAGCCTAGGGAACGAATGGATTTGTCAGTTAAAAACATAGTAGGGGAGTTAGTAGATGGGGAGCTGGAGGTATTGGGTAGATGGCAGGAATATTTTGAGGAACTTTTAAATGTCGATGAAAAGAGGAGGCGGTAATTTCATGTACTGGTCAGGGAGGTACAGCATCGTTTAGGAGTGAAGAAGAGCAGGATGTGAGTGTGGGGGAGGTGCGTGAGGCATTACGTAGAATGAAAGGGGGTAAAGCCGCTGGAATTGACGGAATCATGACAGAAATGATAAAAGCAGGGGATATAGTGCTGGAGTGGGTGGTATTTTTGTTTAATAAATGTATGAAAGAGGGGAAGGTACCTAGGATTGGCAGAGAGCATGTATAGTTCCTTTATATAAAGGGAAGGGGATAAAAAGATGTAAAAATTATAGGGAATACGTTTACTGAGTATACCAGGTAAAGTGTATGGCAGGGTTATTATTGAAAGAATTAGAGGTAAGACAAGAGTAGGATTGCAGATGAGCAAGGAGGCTTTAGAGTGGGTAGGGGATGTGTAGATCAAGTGTTTACAGTGAAGCATATATGTAAACAGTATTTAGATAAAGGTAGAGAAGTTTTTATTGCATTTATGGATTTAGAAAGGCATATGATAGAGTGGATAGGGAGCAATGTGGCAAATGTTGCAAGTGTATGGAATAAGTAGTAAGTTACTGAAGGCTGTAAGAGTTTTTATGAGGATAGTGAGGCTCAGGTTAGGGTGTGTAGGGAGAGGGAGATTATTTCCCGGTAAAAGAAGGTCTTAGACAGGGATGTGTAATGTCACCATGGTTGTTTAATATATTTATAGATGGGGTTGTAAAATAAGTAAATGCTAGGGTGTTGGGGAGAGGGTGGGATTAAATTATGGAGAATTAAATGCAAAATGGGAGTTGACACAGTTACTTTTGCTGATGATACTGTGCTTATGGGAGATTCTAAAGAAAAGTTGCAAAGGTTAGTGGACGAGTTTGGGAGAGTGTGTAAAGGTAGAAAGTTAAAAGTGAACATAGATAAGAGTAAGGTGATGAGGGTATCAAACGATTTAAATAAAGAAAAATTGGATATCACATTGGAGAGAGGATTATGGAAGAGGTAAATGTTTTCAGATATTTGGGAGTTGACGTGTCAGCGGATGGGTTTATGAAGGATGAGGTTAACCATAGAATTGATGAAGGAAAAAAGGTGAGTGGTGCATTGAGGTATCTGTGGAGACAAAAACGTTATCCATGGAGGCAAAGAAGGGAATGTACGAAAGTATAGTGGTACCAACACTCTTATATGGGTGTGAAGCATGAGTTGCAAATGCTGCAGCGAGGAGGAGGCTGGAGGCAGTGGAGATGTCCTGTCTAAGGGCAATGTGTGGTGTAAATATTATGCAGAAAATTCGGAATGTGGAAATTAAGAGAAGGTGTGGAGTTACTAAAAGTATTTGTCAGAGGACTGAAGAAGGGTTGTTGAGGTGGTTTGGTCATTTAGAGAGAATGGATCAAAGTAGAATGACTTGGAGAGCGTATAAATCTGTAGGGAAGGAAGGCGGGGTAGGGTCGTCCTAGAAAGGTTGGAGGAAGGGTAAAGGAGGTTTTGTGGGCGAGGGGCTTGGACTTCCAGCAAGCATGTGTGAGCGTGTTAGATAGGAGTGAATGGAGACGAATGGTTTTGGGACATGACGATCTGTTGGAGTGAGCAGGGTAACATTTTGTGAAGGGATTCAGGAAACCAGTTAATTGATTTAGTTGGACTTGAGTCCTGGAAATGGGAAGTACAATGCCTGCACTTTAAAGGAGGGTCTGAGATAGTGACAGCTGGGAGGGACTTTTCTCAGCTGTCGTATCTGAGCTCCTCTGCAAAGACAGTGATTATGTATGATTGTGGTGAAAGTGTTGAATGATGATGAAAGTATATTCTTTTTGGGGATTTTCTTTCTTTTTGGGTCACCCTGCCTCGGTGGGAGACGGCCGACTTGTTGAAAAAAAAAAAAAAATATATATATATATGTCGTGCCGATTAGGTAAAATTTGCGATTTTGGCTTAAATAGCAACGCTCTTCTTGCCATATAAGACAAGCGAAAATTTGTGTATGCAATAATTTCGCCAAAATCATTCTGAACATAACGAAAAAAATATATTTCATTGTGTTTGTTTATTATTAAATTAATATTAACGTATCTAAAATATATTTAGTTGGGTTAGGCTAAATTAAATTGCGCTTGTTGTAATAAGGTTAGGTAGGTTTTCAAAGTTTCTCTTGGTACAAAATTATAAATTCTTACATTAACATAAATGAAAAAAATATATCTTTAAACGTATAAGAAAATTTAGAAAGGACTTAATTTTAGATGAGTTCTTGCTAATTGATCAGTTTTACCTAATCGGCACGACATATATATATATATATTTAGGTGTATTTTTGCTGATGACACTGTGCTTTTCGGAGATTCTGGAGAGAAGTTGCAGAGGTTGGTGGATGAATTTGGTAGGGTGTGTAAAAGAAGAAAATTGAAAGTGAATATAGGAAAGAGTAAGGTGATGAGGATAACAAAAGATTAGGTGACGAAAGATTGGATATCAGATTGGAGGAGAGAGTATGGAGGAGGTGAATGTATTCAGATATTTGGGAGTGGACATGTCAGCAGATGGGTCTATGAAGGATGAGGTGAATCATAGAATTGATGAGGGGAAAAGGGTAAGTGGAGCACTTCGGAGTCTGTGGAGACAAAGAACTTTGTCCATGGAAGTAAAGAGGGGAATGTATGAGAGTATAGTTATACCAACACTCTTATATGGGTGTGAAGCATGGGTGATAAATGTTGCTACGAGGAGAAGGGTGGAGGCAGTGGAGATGTCATGTCTGAGGTCAATGTGTGGTGTGAATATAATGCAGAGAATTCGGAGTTTGGAAATTAGGAGGAAGTGCGGGATTACCAAAACTATTATCCAGAGAGCTGAGGAGGGGTTGTTGAGGTGGTTCGGACATGTAGAGAGAATGGAACGAGACAGAATGACTTCGAGAGTGTATAAATCTGTAGTGGAGGGAAGGCGGGGTAGGGGTCGGCCTAGGAAAGGTTGGAGGGAGGGGGTAAAGGAGGTTTTGTGTGCGAGGGGCTTGGACTTCCAGCAAGCATATGTGAGCATATTTGATAGGAGTGAATGGAGACAAATGGTTTTTAATACTTGACATGCTGTTGGAGTGTGAGCAAAGTAACATTTATGAAGGGATTCAGGGAAACCGGCAGACCGGACTTGAGTCCAGGAGATGGGAAGTACAGTGCATGCACTCTGAAGGAGGGGTGTTAATGTTGCAGTTTTATAACTGTAGTGTAAAGCACCCCTCTGGCAAGACAGTGATGGAGTAAATGATGATGAAAGTGTTTCTTTTTCGGGCCACCCTGCCTTGGTGGGAATCGGCCGATGTGTTAATAATAAAAATAGGCTTTTCTTCTGTACGGTCCAAAATGGTAGCGGTCACACCTAGGTGTGAAATTGAGGTGTGAAAATTTTCACACCTAGGTGCTAATGACCCTCTTGCCCTGAGCCCAACCAACGCCCACGCCCCCACTCCTGCCCCCCCCTTCTTTTTTCATTTTTTTTTTCAAATTTTCATTGTTTTTCGTATTTTTAATTTGTTTTCGAATTATACAATTTTTTTTCCAATTTTCATTTTTTTTTCCAAATTTTCGATTTTTTTAGAATTTTCGATTTTTTTAGAATTTTCGTTTTTTTTTTTTTCTCGATATAGTAATACATACAAAAGATTGAAGATCCCTATGGGATACTCCTTAAAATTTCTCCATAACCCCCTATGGGTACCTCTTAAAAATTCTTGATATCAGTAATACATATAAATTTTTCATCAGTCAAGATTAGCAACCCCTATGGGGCAATTTTATTTCCTCTCTTTAAGTAAATTGAACTAAAGTTCTCCTTTTTGGGCAATATTATTTCCTCTCTAAATAAATTGAACTAAAAATATCCCCTATGGGGTCTACTCTACAATACTTTCTCTTTTTAAGTTAAACGAGCTAAAATTACAAGTTAAAACAGGTTAACATTAATACACATTTTTGTTTTCATCATTTATTTATTATACATTTCAATACAACAAATTTCTGATAATACAATAAAAAGTCCCCATACGGATAATACAAATCAATGACTAAAATTAATTGTGTTATTTGGGCGTTTTGGAGGCGTGGTTGAAATGATAAGGCTTCGGAGGCTTCTTACTTTATTTGTAATAAAGGTGAGGGTAACAGGCTGCGTGTCTGTGGCCATGGCCCAGGGCCATGCCCCTTGCGAGAGGGAGAGGAGTAGGCCTGTTGTCTGAGTGAAGGTTGGGCGCCAAGTGAGAGTGGGCCAGGGCGGGTCTGGTAGACGTGGGTACGCCTACCAGGCTTGCCCTCTGGCGGAAACTATGGAAACTAGCATGGCACGAAATATGAACTCAGCTGGCAGACAGCATGGGCTGTCTATGCAGACAGTCAGGCTGTCTACAGAATGCACATTTTCCATGTTTTCGGGTAACAGAATAAAAAGTTCCAGTCTTACATTAAAATTTTATTCAGGTAACAAAAGAAGCCCCCCATATGGGTAAATACAAGTCACTGACTAAAATCAACATAGGGAAAAACTTTACACATGATTACCATTATCTAAGATCTCTCTCACACACCAAAGCAAGACATCACCCAACAAACTCCTAAGTCACAAATTCACTATTCTACCATGTACAAGCCACCTCACTCTCCTTAACCTGAACCTCCCCTGCACCTCACTCTCCCCCTGCACCTCACTCTCCCCCTGCACCTCACTATCCCCCTGCACCTCACTCTCCCCCTTCACCTCACCTCACACACCTTACAACCCAACGATACTTAACCCAGGATAACACAAATTTTCAACACTACATACACTTTTCATTTTTGTTAATTATTCACACATTTTTTTCGTAATACAACAAATTTTCAGACGTTTTATTATCCACTGACATTTTTTCACTCATATCCCACAACATTTCACATTCCTAAGACACACCAATACTTCCATTACACACATATATTCAACTTCTTGAGAAATTCACCAGATGAGTCTACTTGAAGCTACGACGAAAGACAATACTGAAATGATTATTCTCTCAGGAACCCTTTTAATATCCTCGATTTAAGTTGCCAATTACTCATTTTCTAAATTCCACATAAGATCTATCACTCACTCCAACCTCGATGAACATATTTTAATATCACAGATCACATTATATGAATCTTCTTCATAGCATATATATTTTCCCTCATGTGATTAACTAAATAAAACTCTTTCTAAACATGTTTGCTATTAAATCATGTTTTTAGTAAAAGAGTTGTCAAGAAACACTTTTCGGCAACTCTACCTGCACTACACCTGGATCACCGTGACGTCACACACAAGGATTTACTTGTTTCAACCTGTTGATGTGACGTCACGGGGGTGATCATATGTATTGCATCATATTTCTACATCCTCCAGGTCCCAGGTATGGGGACCCCCCCTCCATTGTTTCACATTACCATCTCTATTCAACAACTTTTCACTTCTATATTTTCTTGTAAAATATTCACAATACCTTTAATTTCATTAAAAATTATGCTCACACACACAAACACACACACATGGCGCAGGGAGAGTGACCCAGTAGCGGCCAGTGAAGAGGCGGGGCCAGGAGCTTTGACTCGACCCCTGCAACCACAACTAGGTGAGCACAAATAGGTGAGCACACACATTTCTCAATAACTGTTAAGAAATATTCTCACATCAACAACCCTCCAGAACTCACTCCAGAACACACTCCAGATTTCTTTGAACATCTACAAAACACTCTCATACACCTTTGAATACTCTCAAACACCACTGAATGTTACCAAAACACCAATGAATACTACCATAACACTGCTGAATACCCTAAAACAGTATTGAATACTACCAAATCACCATTGAATATCTTCAAAACACCATTGATTACTCTCAAAACACCAATGAATACACCCAAAACACCATTTGAATACACTCAAACCACCATTGAATACTCCCCAAAACACCACTGTATGTTACCAAAACACCACTGAATACTACCAAAACACTGCTGAATACTACCAAAACACTGTTGAATACCCTAAAACAGTATTGAATACTACCAAATCACCATTGAATATCTCCAAACACCATTGATTACTCTCAAAACACCAATGAATACACCCAAAACACCATTTGAATACACTCTAACCACCACTGAATACTCCCCAAAACACCACTGAATACTCAAAAATCACCACTGAATACCTCCAAAAACACCATTGATTACTCCCAAAACACCAATGAATACACTCAAAACACCATTTTGAATATACTCAAAACACCATTGAATACTCACCAAAAACACCACTGAATACTCCCAAAACACCATTGAATACATCCAAAACACCATTGAATTCACTCAAAAACACCATTGAATACACCAAAACAACATTTGAATACTACCAAAACACCATTAAGCCTTAATTAACATCTCCCACTAAGATCACCAAAACACACTCTCATCATTTCAACACCACCAAAACACTCATGTACATAGTTTGAACACCAACACCCCCCCTCACACACAAATACTTTTTATCAATAACTGTTAAGAAATATTCTCACATCAACATTCCTCAACATCTCACTACAGAACACATTCAAAACACTCTCACACATCATTTGATCACCACTAAAACACCTTTGAATACCCCCAAAAACACCAATGAATACTCCCAAATCATCACTGAATACTCCCAAAACACCATTGAACAACTCCCAAAACACTATCAAACATCATTGTATACTCCCATAACACCATTGATCACCTTCAAAACACTCTAATACGTCACTTGTACAACAATTGAACACCTTCAAAAACACTACCAAAACACCATTGAATACCACATTACCAACTCTATTCAGCAACTTTTTCACTTCTATATTTTATTTTAAAATATTCACAGTACCTTGAATTCCATTAAAATTTACGCTCACACACTCACAAACACACTCACTCACACACACAGTTCCTCACCATGTATTTTCGCACCCACAAGGTACTGACGTCCACCAGAACACCTGTATATCCATACGGCAGCAAGCAAGGAGGTGTGAGGTCATTATTCCTCTCGATAATTTAAAAAGAAATAAAAGTGTGTGATCTCACTACTACCAACCCACCTCATCTCAATAAAATAGACAAAAACTGGACACACACACACATACTTTTCTCAATAACTGTTAAGAAATATTCTCACACCAACATCCCTCAACATCTCACTACAGAACACAATCTAATCTAACCCAAATAACATTTAACCTAACCTAACCTAACCCAAATAACATTTAACGTAACCTAACTAACCTATACTTAAACTATCCTAACCTAACCTAACCTAGCCTAAACTATCCTAATCTAACCTAAACTAACCTAACCTAACCTAAACTAACCTAACCTAACCTTCAAAACACTCTCATACATCATTTGAATACCTCCAAAATGCCATTGAATAATACCAAATCACCATTGAACACCTCCAAAAACACTAACAAATCACCTTTGTATTCTCCCAAAACACCATTTGAATAATACCATAACAACATATAACATTTTTACCTAACCTAACATAACCCAACCTAACAACACCTAACCTAACCCAAATAACATCTAACCTAACCTAACTTTACCTTCAAAACACTATCATACAACATTTGAACACCTTCAAAAACATCCCCCCAAAATCACCATTGAATACTCCCAAAACAACGTTTGATTACTACCAAAACACCACTGAATACTCTCAAAAACATCTCGATTTCTCCCAAATAACATTTAACCTAATCAAACCAAACCCAAATAACATTTAACCTAACCTAACTAACATATCCTAACCTAACCCAACCTAACAACCTAACCTATCCTAACCTAACCTAACCTAACTAACCTAGCCTAACCTAACCCAAATAACATCTATCCTAACCTAACTCATCCTTCAAAACACTCTCATACAACATTTGAACACCTTAAAAAACATCCCAAATAACTTTTAACCTATCTTTCAAAAAACTCTCATACATATTTGAATACCCCCAAAACACTCTTATATCATTTGAACACTTCCAAAAACACTCCCAAAACTCCATTGAATACTTCCAAAATACCATTGATTACTCCTAACTCATCCACCAAATTACATTCTCAATCACACATCTCATGAACTGAAATTACATCTCATCCACAAAACTACTCACTCTTAATAAAAGGTTATTCATCCCATTTTCCAGACTTTACAGCATAAACACAAAAACTAAGACATAACATGATCACACCCAACTAAGACATGACATATTCACAACAAATTTATGATATAAGACATTACCAAAAACTAATAGACACCACCAACTAAGACATACACTTCCAACTAAGACATAAGACATACACCTCCAACTAAGACATGAGACATAACCAAAACTAAGACATATTCAAAATCTAAGACACACACCTCCAACTAAGACATACACTTCCAACTAAGACATACACCTCCAACTAAGACATGAGACATAACCAAAACTAAGCCACCTAACCTAAACTAACATTTAACCCAACCTAACCTAACAACCCCTAATCTAACCCAACCTAACAACACCTAACCTAACCTAAACTATCGTAACCTGACCTATCCTAACTAACTAACCTAACCTGTGGAGACAAAAAACGTTATCCATGGAGGCAAAGAAGGGAATGTACGAGAGTATAGTGGTACCAACACTCTTATATGGGTGTGAAGCATGGGTTGCAAATGCTGCAGCGAGGAGGAGGCTGGAGGCAGTGAAGATGTCCTGTCTAAGGGCAATGTGTGGTGTAAATATTATGCAGAAAATTCGGAATGTGGAAATTAGGAGAAGGTGTGGAGTTACTAAAAGTTTTTGTCAGAGGGGTTGTTGAGGTGGTTTGGTCATTTAGAGAGAATGGATCAAAGTAGAATGACTTGGAGAGCGTATAAATCTGTAGGAGAAGGAAGGCGGGGTAGGGGTCGTCCTAGAAAAGGTTGGAGGGAGGGGGTAAAGGAGGGTTTGTGGGCGAGGGGCTTGGACTTCCAGCAAGCATGTGTGAGCGTGTTAGATAGGAGTGAATAGAGACGAATGGTTTTTGGGACATGACGAGCTGTTGGAGTGTGAGCAGGGTAACATTGTGTCAAGGGATTCAGGGAAACCAGTTAATTGATTTAGTTGGACTTGAGTCCTGGAAATGGGAAGTACAATGCCTGCACTTTAAAGGAGGGGTCTGGGATAGTGACAGCTGGGAGGGACTATTCTCAGCTGTCGTATCTGAGTGCCTCTGCAAAGACAGTGATTATGTATGAGTGTGGTGAAAGTGTTGAATGATGATGAAAGTATTTTCTTTTTGGGGATTTTCTTTCTTTTTGGGTCACCCTGCCTCGGTGGGAGACGGCCGACTTGTTGAAAAAAAAAAAGTGTCTTATTGTTTGACAGTGTTACAATGATCTGAGTCCCCACTCAGTGACACAATGATCTGAGTCCCCAATCAGTGACACAATGATCTGAGTCCCCACTCAGTGATATAATGATCTGAGTCTCCACTCAGTGACAAAGATTTGAGTCGCCACTCAGTGACACAATGATCTGAGTCCCCACTCAGTGACACAATGATCTGAATCCCCACTCAGTGACACAATGATTTGAGTCCCCACTCAGTGACACAATGATCTGAGTCCCCACTCAGTGACACAATGATCTGAGTCCCCACTCAGTGACACAATGATTTGAGTCCCCAATCAGTGACACAATTATCTGAGTCCCCACTCAGTGACACAATTATCTGAGTCCCCAATCAGTTACAAAATGATTTGAGTCCCCACTCAGTGACACAATGATTTGAGTCCCAACTCAGTGACACAGTGATTTGAGTCCGAACTCAGTAACACAATGATCTGAGTCCCCACTCAATGACAGAATGATCTGAGTCCCCACTCAGTGACAGAATGATCTGAGTCCCCACTCAGTGACACAATGATCTGAGTCCCCACTCAGTGACAGAATGATCTGAGTCCCCACTCAGTGACAGAATGATCTGAGTCCCCACTCAGTGACACAATGATTTGAGTCCCCACTCAGTGACACAATGATTTGAGTCCTCACTCAGTGACACAATGATTTGAGTCCCCACTCAGTAACACAAAGATGTGAGTCCCCACTCAGTGACAGAATGATCTGAGTCCCCACTCAGTGACAGAATGATCTGAGTCCCCACTCAGTGACAATGATTTGAGTCCCCACTCAGTGACACAATGATTTGAGTCCCCACTCAGTGACACAATGATTTGAGTCCCCACTCAGTAACACAATGATCTGGTCCCCACTCAGTGACACAATGATCTGAGTCCCACTCAGTGACACAATGATCTGAGTCCTCACTCAGTGACACAATGATCTGAGTCCCCACTCAGTGACACAATGATCTGAGTCCCCACTCAGTGACACAATGATCTGAGTCCCCACTCAGTGACACAATGATCTGAGTCCCCACTCAGTGACACAATGATCTGAGTCCCCACTCAGTGACACAATGTCCTGAGTCCCCACTCAGTGACTCAATGATCTGAGTCCCCACTCAGTGACACAATGATCTGAGTCCCCACTCAGTAACACAATGACCTGATTCCATACTCAAATTTTCTTTGGTTAAAAATGTGGATTCTGGAAATTACCAGGAGAATGATAGGTGACTCCTGTTGATGATGCCTATTAATACTTTTGTTGTTACTGCTATTTCTGTTTTTGATATTGTTGTCTCTGTTGTTGTTGGTTTAATTACTGTTGTTAATGTTGCTGTTCTTAGCTCAGTGGTGACCTGTTTTTAGCTGAGTGAAGACGTGTCTAGTGTACTCCCTGTGGACTGAATCAAGATGCCCCTATTGAGCAACTTTACCAGCAGCTTAAGGAGGAATTGAGGGTAGCGAAGCTTGAGATACGGCGATTGACGGAGGAAAACAAGAGGATTCGTAGTAGTCCTCCTGTTGTGAGTCCTCAGGTCAAGAAGGGAACCTGGGCAGTGGCCGGACAGCATGGGACGAAGTTGAAGATCAAGAAGACGAATGGAGAGGTAGTAACGACGAAGAAGAAAGACTGCTGTGGAAACTTGAACTCCTTTTTGTGCTACCAGACGAATGTGAGTCGACTACTGGGAACGTCACGACGAACTGTACCAAGGAAGGTAAAAACATTGTTGTTGTTGGGGATAGCCAAGTTAGATATATGGATAGGGCCTTCTGCTTGACAGATAGGAGTAGGAGACAGAGGGTTTTGCTTTCCTGGGGTTGGGATGGAAGACATTGTTAGCCGGCTTGACAACATCATGCATGGTAATGGGATCAATCCTATTATCTGCCTCAGTGCTGGAGGCAATGATGTATCCAAGCGTAGAAGTGAGGATTTAGTTAGTAGGTATAAGACAGCAATAGACATCATTAGGAAGAAGGGAGGGAGCCCTGTT
>WNWK01045696.1:0-14617 GCA_009830355.1 Cherax destructor | reverse complement strand
CATTATGTAGTCTGAAGGTAACTTTTGCAATTTCTTGGGGCAGAATGCCTAGGTTAGTTATGAGAAAGGTAGGGTAGTGGTCTGTGGTGTTTTCTGTGATTATGCCTGATTTTAGAGGAGATATTGTGTTAGTCCAGATGTGGTCTAGTAACGAGGTACTATTATCGGAGATTCTTGTAGGTTTTGATATTGTTGGTAGTAATAAGCAGTTGCTCATAGTGTTTGTGAATTCAGTTACCTGCGGGTCTTGGTCATGTAGGAGATTTATGTTGAAATCTCCTGTGAGCAGCAAATGATCTTTGTTAAGGCGTGAATCGATTATCAGGTTTCCTAGTTTTTCACTAAAGTGGCGGATGTTTGACTGTGGTAATCTGTAGATGTTCATCACTGTGAGGGGTTTTTGCAGGTCTTTTGATTTAAATTTAGCTATAATATATTCTCCATGTCACCATGGTTGTTTAATATATTTATAGATGGGGTTGTAAAAGAAGTAAATGCTAGGGTGTTGGGGAGAGGGGTGGGATTAAATTTTGGAGAATTAAATGCAAAATGGGAGTTGACACAGTTACTTTTTGCTGATGATACTGTGCTTATGGGAGATTCTAAAGAAAAGTTGCAAAGGTTAGTGGACGAGTTTGGGAGAGTGTGTAAAGGTAGAAAGTTAAAAGTGAACATAGATAAGAGTAAGGTGATGAGGGTATCAAACGATTTAAATAAAGAAAAATTGGATATCACATTGGAGAGAGGGATTATGGAAGAAGTAAATGTTTTCAGATATTTGGGAGTTGATGTGTCAGCAGATGGGTTTATGAAGGATGAGGTTAACCATAGAATTGATGAAGGAAAAAGGTGAGTGGTGCATTGAGGTATCTGTGGAGACAAAAACGTTATCCATGGAGGCAAAGAAGGGAATGTACGAAAGTATAGTGGTACCAACACTCTTATATGGGTGTGAAGCATGGGTTGCAAATGCTGCAGCGAGGAGGAGGCTGGAGGCAGTGGAGATGTCCTGTCTAAGGGCAATGTGTGGTGTAAATATTATGCAGAAAATTCGGAATGTGGAAATTAAGAGAAGGTGTGGAGTTACTAAAAGTATTTGTCAGAGGGCTGAAGAGGGGTTGTTGAGGTGGTTTGGTCATTTAGAGAGAATGGATCAAAGTAGAATGACTTGGAGAGCGTATAAATCTGTAGGGGAAGGAAGGCGGGGTAGGGGTCGTCCTAGAAAAGGTTGGAGGGAAGGGGTAAAGGAGGTTTTGTGGGCGAGGGGCTTGGACTTCCAGCAAGCATGTGTGAGCGTGTTAGATAGGAGTGAATGGAGACGAATGGTTTTTGGGACATGACGATCTGTTGGAGTGTGAGCAGGGTAACATTGTGTGAAGGGATTCAGGGAAACCAGTTAATTGATTTAGTTGGACTTGAGTCCTGGAAATGGGAAGTACAATGCCTGCACTTTAAAGGAGGGGTCTGAGATAGTGACAGCTGGGAGGGACTTTTCTCAGCTGTAGTATCTGAGCTCCTCTGCAAAGACAGTGATTATGTATGAGTGTGGTGAAAGTGTTGAATGATGATGAAAGTTTTTTCTTTTTGGGGATTTTCTTTCTTTTTGGGTCACCCTGCCTCTGTGGGAGACGGCCGACTTGTTGAAAAAAAAAAAAAAAAAAAAAAAATATTCTCCATGTTCATCCCTTGTACAAGAATTTTCGATACATTCGAGTTGATCTGTATAATATATTGCTGTTCCACCCCCTCGCTGGTCTGTCCTACAGTTGTGAATGGCTGTGTAACCTGGGATGGCATAGATACCTGTAGTATCAGGCTTTAGCCAGGTCTCAGTGAATGTGATGATTGACATATTGGACTGTAGGGATTGGAGTAGTGCTGTGAGGTCATCATAATAAGGCAGGAGACTTAAACAGCTTACCAACGTTTATGTACAAAAAAGCTTCACAGGTACTGTCACCAATTATAGCAACACTATTCAATAAATCCATTGAAGCCTCTACCTTTCCATCAATTCTCAAAATAGCTAGGGTCACCCCGATCCACAAAGGAGGTGATCAAACAGACTTGAATAATTATAGACCAATTTCTAATTTACCACTGCTTTCTAAAATCTTCGAAAAATTAATTCATAGACAAATCTATTCCTACCTCGTACTCAACCCCTGTCAATTTGGATTCAGGACAAACAAGAGTACAAACGAAGCTATTATGCACATGTTGGAGTTAATATACACCGCACTTGAGAAGAAAGAAGTCCCACTGGGAATCTTCATTGATCTATCAAAGCTTTTGATACAGTCGACCATGATTTACTGCTCACAAAATTAGCACACTATGGTATAAGGGGGCACCCACTCAACTACCTTAAGTCATACCGTAGCAACAGAAGCCAATACGTGTACACAAATAGAGCGAACTCTTCCACACAACAAATTACAGTCGGAGTCCCTCAAGGAAGTGTCCTGAGGCCACTCCTATTCCTCATTTACATAAACGACCTACCGAATGCATCACAACTACTCAAACCCATATTATTTGCAGATGACACAACATGTCTTTTCTCACCCAAATCCAGTCATACTAGCCAACACTGTTAATGCCGAATTACAGAAAATATCAACATGGATGAAGACAAATACATAAGCTTATTCTCAATACTGACAAGACCTACTTCATTCAGTTTGGAAACAAAGCCACAAATGTTCCACTTAACATAATGCTCAATGGTTCACCCATCACAAGACTCAGAGAGGGAAAATTCCTAGGAATCCACCTTGACAGTAGTCTTAAATTCCAAACACACATACAACAAATTTCCAAGAAAATCTCAAAGAGAGTAGGTATATTATCAAAGATACGCTACTATGTACCTCAACCAGCTCTCCTTGCACTATACCACTCACTCATCTACCCTTATCTCACTTATGGAATCTGTGCATGGGGATCTACAACATTAAATCACCTTAAGTAAGTAAGTAAGTAAGTAAGTTTATTCAGGTATACACAAATACATTTACATACATTATCATACATAGCAGCATATGTGTAGAGAACCTAGGATAACCCAAAAAAGTCAGACAGAGTGACTTATTTCCATTGGGGTCCCTTAGACCACTCATAACCCAGCAAAAGGCTGCAGTCAGAATGATAACAAATTTCCACTCTAGACAGCATACTCCACCAATATTCAAAAGCCTAAAACTACTCACCATAAAGAACATTCACACTTATAATTGTGCCTACTACATACATAGAACTCTACATTCTAATATAAACCCTCCACTCAAAATTCTCCTCACCAACCTTAATAGGACCCATGACCATAACACAAGAAACAGATCACATTTTGATGTACCCCGTGTCCATAGCAACCTATGTAAAAATTCAATGCACATAAAGGGCCCCAGATTCTGGAACTCATTATCAAAAAATACAAAAATAACCTTGTCTCAGAATCATTTTAAGACTTCTCAAAAACCACCTACTCAACCTTACCTAAATACTCGTACTCAAAAAATACTCATTGTTATTTCTCCTATAAGATAATTCCATTTTTATTATAATTATGTACGATAATATTACTTACAAAAATGCTCAGTATTTTTTTCCTATAAGATAATCTCAATTTGTACTATTATAACATTGTAATATTAACACCTACTCACCATAAACTAAATACGCATTCTGTAAATTACTTTAAAAAAATACTCAATGTCATTTTCCCAAAAATAATTTCAATTTTTACTATTAACTACCATCCTACTAAACACTTGCTGCAATGCAGTGTCACCATATTATAATTAACCAAATGAAATATCATCATATTATGTACATAGTCCATAAGTTTTTAGATTAAGCTGCCCGTTATGCCCTGGCATGTCAGTGGCTCTCCTTGCACTTCTATGTAAATCTCTATGTAAAATTGCGATGAAATAAAAATTATTATTATTATTATTATTATTATTATTATGTACCCCAAACAGACCTGCACTCTTTGTATTACTCTCTAATCTTTCCCTACCTCACTTCTGGTATTTGTGTATACCTGAAGAGGGTTTCGGGGATCAACGCCCCTACAGCCTGGTCTGTGACCAGGCCTCATAGTAGATCAAGACCTGATCAACCAAACTGTTACTGCTGGCTACACATAAACTAATGTACAAACCACAGCACTGCTGGTACTGGTACTGTAGATTAACAACAGCTAATCACCTGAAACGTGTTTCCATAGGACACCTGTTGTCCCTGTTCACCCATCAGTAAAACAGGTACCTGGGTGTTAATAGACTGGTGTGGGTCGCATCCTGGGACAAAATTAACCTAATTTACCCGAAATGCTCTGTATAACAAGCAGCTTTCTATATAGTAGTGTGTCATTGATGTCAGTTAGGCCTGTATACCTTGTACATGTACTTGTAGTAAATAAAATTATTATTATTATTATTATTATTATTATTGACTCACTCATTCACTCACTCCTATTCAAAAGTTTAAATTTGCTTAACATACAAAATAAAAAAAAAATTGCCAATATCTTCAAAAACAACAATTTGCACAAGAAATAACAATGTTTGTCAGGGTATAGATAACTTTCATGTACGTATTTAAAAAAAAAATAATTCTTCCAAGGACTCAAAAGAACCGGATCTAGATATCAGCCAAAGCTCTGCACAGACTTAATATTTATAAAATACTACCCAAAATTTCATGTGGTATGCCTTCATCTTCTTCAGAATAAGTGCAGTTTGCTTGGTGGCTGTGCAATATCTTTACATTGGAAGTTATTCTACTTCTTGTTGATGGGGTTGGAAAGGGTCACCAAAATGTACGCTTTATTGAGCACTACTTCCCAGGCAGACTTGCCAGGTCTGAGAGATGAAAAGTTCAGGTACAAGTACACATAAATACAGTTAAGTTTTCATACATAGCAGCATACCTAGGATAGCCCAAGAAAGTCAGACAAAGTGACTTCTTTCTATTGGGGTCCTTGTAATACCTTATTATTTTAAACAGTAAAAAGAGATATACTGGGACTATAGAATGTAGATGAATTGTTCAGAGAACCGACAAGTTGATAAATTAGACACATGTGCAACACTTGGGTATCTTTAATGACGAAACGATTCGCCACACAGTGGCTTCATCAGTCCATACAAAGGAGAATGGTGAAGAACAGGAGTTTGAGGTAATCAGTCCCTCAGCCTTGAGTCGATGTAATCAGTCTATCAATCTTGAAAAGAATACAGGGAATTCTTCACTTGCCTAACCTTTAGGCATGACCTACTACCACATTTGTCAAATGTGATACCACCTATGACTGCTGCACCTCGTCTGCCTACAGTATATTACCTGGAGAGAATTCCAGGGGTCAACGCCCCTGCGGCCCGGTCTGTGACCAGGCCTCATTTTGGGCCAGAGCCTGATCAAGCAGGCTGTTACTGCTGGCCGCACGCAGTCCAACGTACGAACCACAGCCTGGCTGGTCAGGTACTGACTTTAGGTGCCTGTCCAGTGCCTGCTTGAAGACAGCCAGGGGTTTGTTGGTAATCCCCCTGATGTATGATGGGAGGCAGTTGAACAATCTTGGGCCCCTGACACTTATTGTGTTGTCCCTCAATGTGCTAGTGGCACCCCTGCTTTTCATTGGGGGGATGTTACATCGCCTGCCGAGTCTTTTGCTTTCATAGGGAGTGATTCTCATGTGCAAGTTTGGTACTAATCCCTCGAGAATTCTCCATGTGTATATAATAATGTATCTCTCCCGCCTGCGTTCTAGAGAGTACAGGTTTAGGAACTTCAAGCGTTCCCAGTAATTGAGGTGGTTTATCGCAGTTATGCGTGCCGTGAAGGTTCTCTGCACATTTTCAAGGTCAGCAATTTCACCCTTGAAAGCTGCAGTTAGTGTGCAGCAATATTCCAGCCTAGATAGAACAAGCGATCTGTAAAGTGTCAACATGGGCTAGGCATCCCTGGTTTTGAAGGTTCTCATTATCCATCCTGTCATTTTTCTAGCAAGATGCAATTGCTACGGTGTTATGGTCCTTGAAGGTGAGATCCTCTGACATGATCACTCCCAGGTCTTTGACATTAATTTTTCGCTCTATTGAGTGGTTGGAATTTGTTTTGTACTCCGATGAGATTTTAATTTCCTCACGTTTTCCATATATGAGTAATTAAAATTTCTCATCATTGAACTTCATATTGTTTTCTGCAGCCCATTTAAAGATTTGGTTTATGTCTGCTTGGAGTCTTGCAGTCTTCAACGGTGGACACTGTCATGCAGATTCGGGTGTCATCTGCAAAGGAAGACACGGCACTGTGGCTTATATCCCTGTCTATGTCCGAATAAAAAACACTGTTCCACGCATTTATGTGCATAAAAGACAATCCACATTAGCGGTATATTAGAGAGAAGTGTGAGCAGCTTCCTGTAGTGACATTACTGTGAATAGACAACGATTGAAGGACCGTGTGTATCGAGAACTATTTTCATAGACTAACCGTGCACCGTAAGATACTTATTCTTTAATCAAGACACAGGATACCTGTTGAATAGGTGCATCCAACACCTAAGCTCATGTTTCAAAGAGCAAGGTAGGTTTGATCTTACTTGTCATGCAAGGGACTGCGCAGTTCTTGTGTCACAAGGGGTTCAGAATCTTCCTATAGTCGGCAGTGAGGTGTGGGCTTTTTAGCCCAACCCAGTAAGTTCCCAGCATTGTTCATTATTATTATTATTATAATCAAAAGAAGCGCTAAAGCACAAGGGTCCCCCAGCATTGTTCAGTATTCAGTTAATGTATATGTATTCAGTATTCAGTTAATGTATATTGCTATATGCTCCTCAGGGGCAATTATTCACATACTCGCTTTATACTTACTTGTCCCCAACAGCTATGTAGCGGTGAAACACACTGGGTCACATCGGAGGAGCAATCTAGGTGCAGCTGCAGAAAGCTGACCCAGCAACAAAGTACAGTATTTCCTGTGTTCCTGTACAAATTGTTGGTGTTCTACAAATGTAATTTTACCACACATGACTTGTAAATAAGGCTGCCCAGTTTTTGAGGAATCTGTGGCCAAATGGTCTAAAGTGTCACTTGGGAAACCTTGCCCATAAGAAGACAAAAATGTCATCCCAGTAATTATTATAGTAGACTAAGAAAAACAAATTATGTAATATCAGTTGTTAGGGATATGGTGGTTAAACAGGTTGACCCAGGTCCCAATGAACTTTTTTCAAGGAGATAGTCTTAAGGAATGCAACTTAGTGAACCCTTATCTTCTCAATTTATCAATGAAGACACGTTTTATGCAATGTAAAAAACCATACCACGGGCGGGGATTGAACTCGTGATGAGTCTTAAAACTCCAGGCCAGAGTGCAAGCCACTGGGCCAGCTGGCTACAATAAGATTCATCCAACTAGGTATATTTATATACCATAGAGAAGTTAGCACAGGCCCCACTGTGACCAGCGTTGCTGTGATGAACTCTAGCTCTAGTCCCCTCAAAGCCGTCATTGTAATTCACAAAATTACAATGACACGCTTGCAAACAAAGCATGCCATGGTTTGTTTGCAATCGTGTCATCATGATTTTGAGTCTTCATGCAACGTATGTGATAGATGGCAAATGTGATTCCTATCTACAATACAGGCAACAAGTTCCTTCAGTCAAATTACTGCCTATCAGCATTGACATCAACTGACAAAAAATTTCTAGTCCATAATAATTAGCATATACAATTAGAAGCTGCCTTCATGATCATAACTTTATTAATGAAACTCAGCAAGGATTCACAAGAGGTCAATCATGCCTAAGAAATCTGACCATTTGTTACTATTATGTTACCCCCTACTCATATTATAAGGTAATGTCAAAAATGCTCAATGTTATTTTCCTTAAGATAATCTCAATTCCATATTATCATTCAAGAATCTTAACACCTGTAATAATCTAAGATCTAATATCATTATATAATAATTTAAACAGTAAAATTTCATCATATTGTAATTTTGAAAATAATTTTTAACTAGAATAAACTCAATAAATTTCTCTAATATTAAGTACATAGTTTTTAAGGACTAGAATAAGCTGCCCCTAATGCCATGGCATGTCAGTGGCTCTCCTTGCACTCAATTTACATTGTAACTTCCGATACCCATGTAATCTGCAATGAAATAAAATTTGTTTGTTTGTTTGTTTGTTTGTTTATTCAGTACTTTGTTTTTAGCATTATCAAATTTATATTATCATTGTCAACTTGTTACTGTAATCACCAATCCATTTGATTACATAATTCACAATAACTAAGCAAATAAAATTACTCCTAAGTTTATTTTTTAACATTCCAAAATCTAAATCCAGAATTTGTGATACGGCATTGGTAATGTCCGCAAATTTAGATGAAAGGAGAAAATATCCTCATTTATGCCAAGAGATGCCAAATTCTTACTCAGGCAAGCATCATGTGGGGAGAGTGGCTACCATCACAGAGAAGCCACTGCCACCAAGCACAAACCACTTAAACCCTACCTCCATTTAAGGTAGCTCAGCATCAAGGAGTTGCTTAAATATGGGAAGAATGAATTCAAAATGAGCATAGAACACAAAATGCATGCAGACCATCTTCTAGAATGTTAGAAACAGGTAAAAGATGTAGAAATAAGAAATAATAACAGATGCTCTGTCATCTAGAGAACACAGCAAAGGCCAGAAAAATGACATGGTGAATTATGAAAAATTTTAAAACAAAAAATAACACCAATAATGGTACAATGCTATTCAAATTATCTGTGCTCTCACATTTCAATTATTGTGCTCACAACTTCAAGCCAGGAGATAGTCTACTGCCCATAGTGTTCATACAACATTTGAACTAGTGGGAACACTTCAAAGCACCTGAAATACATTTCTGGAGCAGGGATACATTAATATTGTGCATACCTGATAGATATGGAAGGGCCAGGTACCATATCTCCACACTTACTGGGATCTAAGATATGGAAGTTTAAAAAATCCAGTGAAAAGCAGGGGTGCCATAGGTGCAATAAAATGCTGTCATCATCCATGGTTCAAGACTGCTACCAGTAGATATCAGAAATATTGCTAAAATAAATGTAGTCTTCAAGTATCGGATCAACGAAACTGATTTCTATGCGAGCCAGCAAGTCACTAACAGCAATAACCAAATTAAATAGGCAATCAATAAGGTATTATATTTAAGGGAAGCACTACACCTGCATGCATCATACAGAGCTAGAGGAATGACAGGCAATCATGTTCAAAACCAAGGGAAGGACAAACCCAATTCTTTACATCAAGAGCATCTCGCCATCATCAAAGCCTCCGAGGGTAAATCAGCTACTATGACTGACCATGCAGCAACCAACAAAGTGTATTGGTCCATTCTCAGATCACAGTCATATTTACTCATGCTTGGATATTTTCAGTTTGATCTCAGACTGCTTAGTTAAATTTCCTAAGCACTATCTTCATGCCAATTATTACTCAAATTTGACCATATATGGGCTTCATTACACTTTTATGCATTTGTGATTATTACATTTAGTGTTTACCTTACTAAACTATCATATGCAGAGAATTCATCAAATCTGTGCCAAAGCACTGCAAGGCTGAAGTTATCTATTGGCAAGAAAGAAGGGTGAACTTTAGAGCTAACCAAGTTGGCATTGCAAGTTAGTTTTGCTATTCCCATAAAACATTGGACACAAAACTGCCCAGCTTCAGATTACAATCAAAACTAAGTGCTACACCCACCAGGGCAATACAGCACTGGACCAGCTTCAGAATATATTGTGGAAACAGGGTGCAGAAGTTAATGAAGTTTGATCAAAGGAAGTTTGGCTCCAACAAGCACACTTCATCGGCATCACAAAACCTCACAATGATACATATCCTCATGTCTGTACTGTTAAAACTTGCCCTAACTTTTTAGAAATGTCATTCAAGATATCAACAATTATGGGTGAATTATATAGTATTTGAGCTAAGCACTAAACCCTCAAAGGTCATACAATACCTTCAAATAGGAGGGTTATTAAGTTTGATTCAAGGACTTATTAAAGCATCAAACCCATATGGGTTGAGCAACTAATAATGGGACATGGGAATGGTAGGCTACCAGATTTAATCAAAGTGGAGGGTAGCTCAAATTCCTTGGACTAAGAACCTCTCACCAGTGGCAGCTCCCCCTCAGCATACTGATGCAGTCCAGTGTCAACATTTCCATATTCACATTCAGGAAAATTTCTCAACCTATAGGGATCACAGCACTTTGGGAATGGGAGGCAAACAGATTTGAATTACAGTAAAAAAAATTTAATTCTTGGAATAAAGAGCCCCTTACCAGCATATAGACACCTCCCTAGAAGTGGTCCCTGGCCTTGTATAAATTTATTGACCCATGTTGAGTGTGACAATTCATTTTTGTCTATACATTTCATAGTTTGTGGTAACTCCAGGTGTAACAACTAACACTATCATTTCCACTGAGTGATTATTATTATTATAATCAAATAGAAGCGCTAAACCACAGGGGTTATACAGCGCTGCAGGTTATTGTAGGATGCAGGGAGAGTGGGTTGTAAGAGGGAGATGGACGATTAGTAGGGTATGGAGTGCAAGATGACGGTGGATAGTGCAGGGGTGGAGGGTAGCAAGAGATCAAGGTAGAAGGGACTGAGGGAGGTGCTAGAGGTATAATCTTCAGAGTTTGTGTAGGAAGTCAGTTTCTGTCAAAAAGTCAATGAGAGTGTCAGGATTAAAGGAGGGTCCATCTGCAAGAAGGGAAGGTAAAGAAAGGGCCACAGAGCGAAGACGTCGTTGAAGGTAAATTCTGCGTGCTCGTTGATAGAGAGGGCAGTCCAACAGGATATGTCGAACAGACACTGGAACCTGACAATGCTCACAGAGAGGGGCAGGGAGCCTCTCCATGAGATACCCGTGAGTAAGAAGTGTGGCCGATGCGAAGACGGGAGAGAGTAGTCTCCCAACCTCGACATTGGTGACTAGAAGAAGGCCAGAAACCTATAACCGGTTTAATAGAATGAAGTTTGTTATTCAGCAGGTCAGATCAGCGTTGTTGCCAACGGGTGTGTTATGGGGTATTATGGACTTGTTATGGGGGCTATTGGAACCCAGCATGTATTGTTATAATTAAATAACATGAATACCTAATTATATTGAATTAATCAGAAGTACTGCTTGGGTTGAGTTTAAAAGGCTTGGCCAGCCTTAAAACCTTAAGAGCTGATTAAACTGATTTTCTCAATATAATAGGTTATATAAATAATGCACACATTTTATTAATTAATTAATAGTTGCATGTCTCATTGTAATAACATAAGATATGTTGAGAGGATATGCAACTATTAATTAATTAGTTAATAAAATGTGTGCATTATTTATATAACCTATTATATTGAGAAAATCAGTTTAATCAGCTCTAGTAGCGTTACTACCACCTTTAGGCTAAGACCTTATTTTCCCTAGCCGTATCCTGCGGGACACTGCTAGCTTTTGTGAGACTCCGTCTTTATAAGACTCCGTCTGGAGGTGGGGGTGTTATGGGGTATTATGGACTTGTTATGGGGGCTATTGGAACCCAGCATGTATTGTTGTAATTAAATAACATGAATACCTAATTATATTGAATTAATCAGAAGTACTGCTTGGGTTGAGTTTAAAAGGCTTGGCCAGCCTTAAAACCTTAAGAGCTGATTAAACTGATTTTCTCAATATAATAGGTTATATAAATAATGCACACATTTTATTAACTAATTAATTAAGTTGCATGTCTCATTGTAATAACATAAGATATGTTGAGAGGATATGCAAAGTGATGTGTTTATGTTTGAGGGGGAGGAGCTTAGAGAGACTGTTTTTTTCCCACAATGCTCTTCCTGAGAACAATGGCGGCTGGAGTGAGCTGGTGTTGTAGGTGCTGATTTTAACTCGGCTTCAGGGCTGAATGAGTGCCCAAAAGGTAATGGGGAGGGTTGTAGATCGATGTTACTATGACATTCAGTGATCTTCAGTGTATCAAGACACTGGAGGGTTAAGAAATGTTGAGAAAAAGAGAGTTGAAGGTGGCAGCTGAGCCATGTGCTTTGGGAAAGGCTGATTATATGTTTAGGAGTGGAGACCTGTATATTATATGTATATACTTCTTAATATAGCTCTATTTTTATAATGTTGGTTTAAATAACCTTTGAGAGGAATGTGAAAGGACCAATAAGTTTTCAGATGCAGCAGCTAAACCTGAGTAAGTATCTTTTAGCCTAATAATGTCCTCCTTTTACCCTAAGACCTTTTAAGCAAATACCCTATGCTAGTACATGTAGAACCTTGATGATAAATAGGGGAAAATAACATAACAGGGTGCGAAGGTGGGTAGCAATGACCGCAAAATAGTCCGTGAAAGGAACACCTCTATATGAAACTGGAAGGTCATGTACTGCGGACCGCGCAGCAGTGTCTGCCTGTTCATTGACCTGTACGTCAACATGACAAGGGACCCAACAAAAAACAATATCTTTATGCTTCCTAAATTATTATTATAATCAAATAGAAGCGCTAAACATGCTTCCTAAAGATAAGGCGTAACCAAAGGTGGATACAAAGAACTAGGGGGTGAGGTGTATCAATTTTACGGATAGCCTGTAAAGCACTAAGGGAGTCTGAAACGACCACAAATGGTGATACAGGCATAGATGCAATACGGATAAGTGCCACAAGAATGGCATACAATTCAGCCGTAAATATGCTAGCCGAGGGTAATAGATGCCCACGTACAACGCTGTCCGGAAACACTGCTGCGAATCCGACGCCGTCAGATGACTTTGAACCATCGGTGTATACTGCGATGGCATGGGAATGAGAACGGAAATGGTCTAGAAAGAAAGAGCGAGAAGCCGCCGTAGGTAGTTGGGCTTTCGCGCAAGGTAGAGGAATAGAACAGACACGGACAGCAGGAACTTCCCAAGGGGGTAGAGGAAAGGGTGAAGCCACATGAACATATAAAGGCGGAAGCTGAAGGGAAGACGAGTGAATGCAGACGAAGAGAAAAGGGACGAAGTAAACAGGGGCGACGAACAAATAACGAGCGTCTACTAACATCTGTGACAATCCTATACATGGAAGGATTGCGGAGGTCATGAGAGCGAACATGATAGCGAAGGCAATGTGCATCACGACGATCGGACAAGGATGGAATGTTCGCTTCTACATAGAGGCTCTCAACCAGGGAAGAACGAAAAGCACCAAGGCATAAGCGTAATCCCTGGTGATGGATGGGATTAAGGCTGGAAAGAGTGGCAGGAGAGGCTGCCGAATATATCTGGTCACCATAATCGAGTTTCGATAAAATTAGGGCCAAATGTAGGCGAAGGAGAGTTCTACGATCAGCCCCCCATGAAAGATGTGCGAGGGTTTTAAGGAGGTTCAGCCGGCTATGACAAGTCGCCTTCAGAGAGGTAATGTGAGGTTTCCAGGACAATCTGCGGTCAAACAGGAGGCCGAGAAACCTGACTATCACGTTCGGGGATACGTGAGCCATATAGGTACAATGGATGATCAGAGACCACAACGTCTAGTGAATGTAATTTGATGAGTTTTGCCACTAGAAAATTTAAACCCGTGAGTGGTGGCCCAATCAGAAACCCGGTTGATGGCATGCTGGAGGGAAACTGCAATGAGGTGACAGTCAGCATCTGCACAAGCTATAGCAAAGTCATCCACATAGAGCAATGACCAAATATTGGATGGGAGAACAGATGCCAGATTATTTATAGCAAGCAGAAAAAGTGTTGTGCTCAGAACACATCCCTGGGGGACACCTTCAGCTTGGACAAATTCCAGGGAGAGTTCATTACTAACCCGGACCCGGAAATGTCTGTCAGTTAAGAAGGCCTTAAGAAAGAAGGGTAGGTTGCCTCGGAGGCCTAAGGAGTGGGCCTGGGCCAAGATATTATATTTCCAAGTTGTATCATAAGCCTTCTCAAGGTCGAAAAAGATAGCGATAACCGAATGATTATTCGCAAAGGCATTACGAATATACGTATCCAAGCGCAGCAAGGGGTCAATGGCAGAACGGCCCTTACGGAAGCCATACTGACTAGGGGAGACTATTGGGAGTCTAAATACCACAGCAAATGTCTATTAACTAGACGTTCCATCACCTTGCAAACTGCACTGGTAAGAGCGATGGGACGGTAGTGAGAGGGATCACGTCCCGTAGCACCTGGTTTTCAAAAAGGGAGAACAATAGCAGACTTCCACAGCTGGGGAAGAACTCCTTGCGACCATATGAGATTAAAGAGTCATAAGAGGACAGTAAGAGCAGACTGATGTAAATGCTGAAGCATACGAATATGTATGCCGTCTGGCCCAGCTGCCGATGATTGGCAAGCAGTGTGTGTTGCCTCCAGTTCTTGAAGGGTAAAGGGGGGCTTAGATGGAGCCCCTGAGAAATGCGGACGAGATGATTACCAATTTCAGTGGCAACGGCAAGTGTGTGCTATATCGACACCAGCAACCTGAAGAACAGGAGCCGGGTCGGGGGAGACTTTACCACTTAATTTACGCACTTT
>WNWK01045695.1:0-14618 GCA_009830355.1 Cherax destructor | reverse complement strand
AAAGAGTGCATGGGCATGTTATTTTTGCCGTTTCAAAGTCTTGTTTTGTTAGGATAATATCCAAGATTTTGAGATGAAAAGATCACAAACACAGCTAGCTCTGAGAAGAGTCATATGAGATGCATATACACAGAGGTCTGGGAGAGGGGTGGGTGTTTCCCCACCCAGAAACTGAACTGTGTTAAGTTAATTTTATGAAGTGTTGTATAAAATTATGCTGCAATTTTTCAATAGTGCAGTAGCCAAAACGTGGAAAATAAACCTGTGTAATATAATGGTCTATGTATTTATAGTTCCATTTTTAATATACAGCCTCTCCTCACTTAATGGAGTTCCATTCCTAAGACCACGTTGGTAAACGAATTCGTTGCTAAGTGAAGAGCATACTATAATGGTAGTGGGTCTGTGTCAGCAATCTTTGATATTGATGAATGGTTCAGAGAACCGACGAGTTGATAAATTAGACACATATGCAACACTTGGATATCTTTATTGAGGAAAAGTTTTGCCACACAGTGGCTTCATCAGTCCATACAAAGGAGAAATATGAAGAACAGGAGGAGTTTGAGGTAATCAGTCCCTCAACCTTGAGTCGATGTCAGTCCATAAATTTTTAAGAGAATACAGCATATGTGCGAAGAGGTAGCTTATATACTGTAGGTAGGAGAGTGTCAGGGAACGCCTTCCCTGAACAAAATATTGATGGAAAAATTAATAAATAATAGTAAACCGAAGGATATATAATAAGATTGGTTTTTCTGGATTTTAATAAAATTTAATAGAAATAAAAAGAAATATATCCGTTGTGGTTCAGGTCTGTTGGTGAGACAGGAGGAGGCAGTGACAAAATGTTGGAGAAATTATACACAACAACCCACATATAAAGAGAGAGCTTACGACGACGTTTGCAACTTGGACCATTTACAAAGTCACACTGTGACTTTGTAAGTGGTCCAAGTCGGCAACGTCATCGTAGCTCCTCTCATTATATGTGCGGGTTGTGTGTGTATTGTTCCAGTCACAGTATTGTGTCTTTTTGTTACAGTAGACCCTCATTTAGCACGACTTTATGTTGCGCGTTTTGGGTATTACGCGATTGAAGAATTGCGGCACATTTTTATCTAACACGACGTAAACCTTATATTACGCGATTCGCTGGAGGGGAAAAATGTTGAGCCCGGTCGCCTGCAGTAGGTTAAACCATTGAGTCAGTGGGGTCCTACTAAGGGTGGCTATGAGCCACAACAAGTGTTTAATGCTGACGAGACAAGTGTTTTCTGGAAGAAAATGCCAACATGAACTTATATCAGTCAGCAGAGAAAAGTGCACCAGGCTTCAAGACAGCAAAGGATCGCTTCACCTTGCTCCTTTTGGGTAATGCATCAGGTGATTTCAAGTGTAAGCCCATGGTTATTTACCACTGTAAGAATCCTCATGCTTTGAGGAAAAGGGAATTTGTTTTTCCTTCGCACAAACTAAGTTTATTCAGGTATACAGAGATAGTTACATTGATTATCATACATAGCAGCATATGTGTAGAGAACCTAGGATAACCCAAAGTGTTATCCTAGAGAACCTAGGATAACCCAAAGTGTTATCCTAGAGAACCTAGGATAACCCAAAGTGTTATCCTAGAGAACCTAGGATAACCCCAAAGTGTTATCCTAGAGAACCTAGGATAACCCAAAGTGTTATCCTAGAGAACCTAGGATAACCCAAAGTGTTATCCTAGAGAACCTAGGATAACCCAAAGTGTTATCCTAGAGAACCTAGGATAACCCAAAGTGTTATCCTAGAGAACCTAGGATAACCCAAAGTGTTATCTAGAGAACCTAGATAACCCAATGTTCAAGACTGTAACCAAAGTGGTTATCCTACAGTTCTCTACACATATGCTGCATGTATGATAATCTTTGTAACTGTATCTGTGTATACCTGAATAAACTTATAGTTTGCAGGAAGAAAAACAACCATTCCCTCAAGCGGCCGGTGCTAATGTTGTGGAACAGCTGGGAGACCACCCGCCTTCCCATGCTACCCCTCCCCAACAACACCCCACCATCCCAGCATTCGTATTCCATACGCGTCAAGCCAGCTGTGTTTGTCAAGAATAAGAGTGAATTGTGTTTTGATCTTTAAAATTAGTGGCAAGAAAATGTTTAAGCATTTATTAAGTCTTAGAACTAACGAAGAAAAGATATTAGACAAGACATAACCTGTGGCTGTAATGAAGTGTTACTTTGTACACCAAAAGATGTAAACATAAGTTTGTGTGACTAACTTACTGAATGACTTGACTGACTGACTTACTGAATGACTTGACTGACTTACTGAATGACTTGACTGACTTACTGAATGACTTGTCTGACTGACTTACTGAATGACTTGACTGACTGACTTACTGAAACGCTGACTTACTGGACTGACGACTTACTGAATGACTTGACTGACTGACTTACTGAATGACTTGACTGGCTGACTTACTGAATGACTTGACTGACTGACTTACTGAATGACTGACTGACTGACTTACTGAATGCTTGACTGACTGACTTACTGAATGACTTGACTGACTGACTTACTGAATGACTTGACTGCTAATGACGAGCTGACTTACTGAATGACTTGACTGGCTTACTGAAGCTGACTGACTTACTGAATGACTTGACTGACTGACTTACTGAAGCTGACTGACTACTGGACTGACTGACTTACTGAATGCTTGACTGACTGACTTACTGAATGCTTGACTGACTTACTGAATGTCTTGACTGACTTACTAATGAATGTCTGACTTTACTGACTTACTGAATGTCTTGACTGACTTACTGAATGTCTTGACTGACTTACTGAATGTCTTGACTGACTTACTGAATGACTTGACTGACTTAATGAATGACTTGACTGACTTACTGAATGACTTGACTGACTTACTGAATGTCTTGACTGACTTACTGAATGTCTTGACTGACTTAATGAATGTCTTGACTGACTTACTGAATGTCTTGACTAACTTACTGAATGTCTTGACTGACTTACTGAATGTCTTGACTGACTTACTGAATGACTTGACTGACTTAATGAATGACTTGACTGACTTACTGAATGTCTTGACTGACTTACTGAATGTCTTGACTGACTTACTGAATGTCTTGACTGACTTACTGAATGACTTGACTGACTTAATGAATGACTTGACTGACTTACTGAATGACTTGACTGACTTACTGAATGTCTTGACTGACTTACTGAATGACTTGACTGACTTACTGAATGACTTGACTGACTTACTGAATGACTTGACTGACTTACTGAATGACTTTATTAAAGTTAGAGACACTCAGTACAACTATCGACTTCAGTTCCAGAATCTCTACTATCCACCTCAGCCCAGTAGGGCCACAGCATAACTCTCCACTCTCTTCACAATCATCCACAAACACCAGCACCCACAATTTAAGGTAAATACTATTATTTCTGTTACATTTGTAGTCTTAAGCAGTAAAAACAACATAATACATCACGATAATGAACTACAATTACATATTCTCTTTTATATTTGTAAGATCTGTTGGTCTAAAAAAAAATTGTTTGGCTTTTTGGGGACTCTCAGGAACGTAACCCTATTTTTCGCATAAGTTCTTTTAATTATCTAACACGATTTTAGCTAACACGACGTTTTCAGGAACGTAACTACCGTGCTAAATGAGGGCCTACTGTATTTATTTTGGAGAAATTATGTTGGTCTCCTCCAGGTTGACGTTAAGACAGCGGTGTAGATGGTAAATCTCGATGTTATTGTCTCCTGCGACCAAGAAGTTGGAGCACCACACTGCAGATGTCAAAAGGTGAGATTCTTAACACAACACCCTCTAATGCACGCAAGTTATAGAACTTGAATCAGAGGAATTGCTGTGAATTCCCGTAAGTCCAAGGAAATCTTGCTCACTCGTCTAGCCTCTATCCTGGGAAACCAGTCCAGGAGCAGAGCTGATGGTAAAGAAAATATTCTGGTTACCATAGGCTTGTAAAACATTTAAGATAAAAAAAGGTGTTCCATAATGTCCAAGTCACTACTGGTAACCAAAGAAAACATGGTAATCAAACAAGAAATACTCCTGGTAGTTCGCCTTACCGGATCCGGAGAAGAGTGAAGGTGAAGTGACTTTCCACTCCCCAGCCGACACCAGGTAAGTCATACTACCAGGAGTAGAAAGTAAAAACCCTCAACAGACACCCGGGAACAAGAGTTTTGCCCCAGCCCGCTAGATGGTAGTGCGGGCTGTAACTCATTAATGATACTCCCGGCTGACTGAACAACCGTAACCCTATTTACACTACTTTTCCCTCACAATACCCCCCTTCCAAAACTTAAGGTCGGAGGCAATAAGTTAAATAACCAGAGGGAAAAGTACTAGGTATAACCTCGGCTCCGCCAACCTGAAAAGTGAGTACAAGAGCCCAGTGTATAAAACTTTAAACTTTTAGGATTGTACTGTGGAATAACATTTCTTCTCCACTGAGGAGTATCTGTAACTGAACTATCAAATAGTTCACTGGATTTCTTGAAAATCCTGGGATTCTTAGTTCTACCTTTTGTATGAAAGGTAGACAAATTGAACATGCTCGACAGAATTTATAAACGTCAGAGGACATCCCGGCCAGAAATATAACTTTCTGATCTTATCTAAGGTCTTCCAATGTGTAAAATGGCCAGATATTGCTCGTTCATGAGTACTTTTCAAAATAGTCTCACGACAATCCCTAGGAATGACTAATAGACTTCTTCCCACATCATTGGGATTGTCAGTGGTCACTATAGTCTTGTATAGAAGATTATTTTTGAACTCGAATTTATACGTAAGGTTTTTTCTTTTAATTACATTGCCACTCAATGCTAGCTTATGGGTTTCCTCTAAGGAAGGACAAGTCAAGGAGACCTTCCAAATCTAGGTGTGACAGCTAAATAGGTTTTCCTTTGGAAAGTACTAAAGGATGGATTGCTTTTTCCTTACATTGAGCTCTGGTAAGGATGTTAACCGTGTCCAGTTGTGGGAAGATTCAGTCACCTGTGGTATTTCATCAGTTTCTGTGCAGATTGGTTTGGATGACTGCCTCTCTAAGGTTTTACCGGAACTTCCCGATTATCAGAACTCAGCATTGAGTAATCCCGTTGAATCACTTCTGGAGATGCTAGTAAAGAAACAGAAGTATTAAGTTCAACATCTTTTCCGGAATCATTTGAAAACCTTACACAGTCTAATTCGGATTGGAAGGTAGCCCCTTCTATGTTCCCAACCAAAACAGAACATGAAGTTATTGGGGCCACCACTGCCTCTACCCAACCAGTAAACCATTTGCAGTTAATGAAACATCTGAGAGTAGGAAACACATCACTTCGTCCTAAATAGTCAGTTAATTTAGTACTTTTATACAGAGTTGAATCTAAGTTAGGAAAGAGTTTACTCAAAATAACAATACAAGAACACCCAGTATCTCTAAGAATGGTGGAAACATTCATGCTATTAACAGTACCTTCACTAAAAGGTGCGTTAATATTAGCTTCGGTGAAACACTTCCCAATATTCTCACCTTTTTTCTTGGGACAGTCTGGACGTCTGTGTCCCAATTCATTACAGTTGTAACATTTTTCTGGGAATTTCTTAGAGGAAAATGGTTTGGATAACTCAGATTGTTTAGGTACAACAGATTTATATGCACTACGCTCTTTAGGGTAGTTATTATGAGCGCAGGCATATATATCTGCCGCTCGTGCCATTTCAGAAGCAGTGTGAACGTCGCGTTCTTTAATAAAGATACGTAAGTCAGAGTTAACAGAAGAAAGAAATTGGTCTCTTACCATCAGGTCGCGTAATGAATTAAAGTCATGATCGACTTCGGCACTATCAATCCAACAATGAAACAATCTGAAAAGTGTTGTCAGATACTGCATATAATTCTGATTGGGGGATATTTTAGTGTCGAAACTCAGACCTGTAATGATGGGTGGTCTTCTTGAAAGCCTGTAAGATAGCTTTCTTAAGTAGAGGATAATCAGTGATTACGTCACCTGGTAAGGTGGAATATATGTTTAAAGCTGTACCTGATAGAAGTAATCCAAGCCTTGTAGTCCAAGAATCTGAGGGCCACTCACAGAGTGTGGCAGTGTTCTCGAATCTAGTGATATATGCCGCGATGTCATCCTGCTCTGTGAAAGGTGGAATTTGAGGCATCCTAATATTAGATTCGTGGGTAGGGTATTCTAGTACCCCTTCATCTATTTTATGCTTAGATAGCTCTACCTTCTTGGCTTCCAATTCCAACCTTAACTGTTCTAACTCCCTCTGCTTTGACTTTTCTTCAATCTCCTTCATCTTGAAGGCTACTTCCTTGCCTGAACTCTGTCTTCTCTAGCTATCCTTTCCAGTTCTCTTTTGTCCTCACGAGCAATCCTTTCATTCTCTCGAGCTATTCTTTCCAGTTCCTTTTTCTCATCTCGAGCTAGTCTTTCCTGTTCCTTTTTCTCTTCCCGAGCTAGTTTTTCCTGTTCCTTTTTCTCTTCCTCCATTTTGGCTAAAGCTAGTCTTTCCTGCTCCTTTTTTTCTTCTATAGCCATTTTAGATGTAATATAACTATCAAGATTCTGGCCTGTAAATCCCATGTCTTTTCCAGCCCTTAACCAGAAATCTAAAGACTCCATCATGAAACAGGTTTCAAAAACCAAACTCAAATGATAACTGAAACGTCTGTTTCAAAAGAGGGACTTTGTCCGCACACTTTCTAACCTTCCCAAAGAAGAAAATGAAATACTATTTTCAACTTGGAAGTACTCTAGTGGGCTCAATAGCCTTCACTGAGATAACTAAACACGGTTCACCCAGGAGGGGTTATTATGGAAGTTCCTCAGGTCCAACAAAAATAAGTAAACTTCTAAACCCAACCCAAGAACGAAACAACTGTAAGTCAAACAGACTACCAGTGATGACTTGACACCTTAACGAACTCACCCTTTTCAACCTTAAATGTAATACTCACAACCAGGTGAACCATCAGAAGTTGTTGCATCCAGAGTCCTATCCTGGCAAGGTCGCCATTGTCAGGGGAACGCCTTCCCCTGAACAAAATATTGATGGAAAAATTAATAAATAATAGTAAACCGAAGGATATATAATAAGATTGTTTTTTCTGGATTTTAATAAAATTAAATAGAAATAAAAAAGAAATATATCTGTTGTGGTTCAGGTCTGTTTGTGAGACAGGAGAAGGCAGTGACAAAATGTTGGAGAAATTATGTTGGTCTCCTCCAGGTTGATGTTAAGACAGCGGTGTAGATGGTAAATCTCGATGTTATTGTCTCCTGCGACCAAGAAGTTGGAGCACCACACTGCAGATGTCAAAAGGTGAGATTCTTAACACAACACCCTCTAATGCACGCAAGTTATAGAACTTGAATCAGAGGAGTTGCTGTGAATTCCCGTAAGTCCAAGGAAATCTTGCTCACTCGTCTAGCCTCTATCCTGGGAAACCAGTCCAGGAGCAGAGCTGATGGTAAAGAAAATATTCTGGTTACCATAGGCTTGTAAAACATTTAAGATAGAAAAAGGTGTTCCATAATGTCCAAGTCACTACTGGTAACCAAAGAAAACATGGTAATCAAACAAGAAATACTCCTGGTAGTTCGCCTTACCTGATCCGGAGAAGAGTGAAGGTGAAGTGACTTTCCACTCCCCAACCGACACCAGGTAAGTCATACTACCAGGAGTAGAAAGTAAAAACCCTCAACAGACACCCGGGAACAAGAGTTTTGCCCCAGCCCGCTAGATGGTAGTGCGGGCTGTAACTCATTAATGATACTCCCGGCTGACTGAACAACCGTAACCCTATTTACACTACTTTTCCCTCACAAGAGGTGCAGCAGTCGTAGGTGTCACAGTTGACCAATGTGGAAGTAGGTCGTGCCCAAGGGTTAGGCAAGCAAAGAATTCCCTGTATTAACCCTTTCAGGGTCCATGCCGTAGTTCTATGGCTTTGAGTTCAGGGTCCAAACCGTAGTTGTACGTCATGAGCTCAGCTCACTCAGATAAGCTTTGAGTGGTAAATTTGGGCCTAGATTTGAGAGACTACATCTATGTGGTAAGTGTGCACCACATAAAACAAATCCTGCAGAACACAGTGCATAATGAGAGAAAAAAACTGATGCCGTAATTTTCGATTAAAACAGCGACTTTGCAGTGTTTTTTCGTATACTTTTTATAGTTGAACAGTCGTCCCTCAACTAATGAACTTAATCCATTCCAGGAGCTAGTTCTTAACATGGAAAGTTCGTAATTTGAAACGCTTATTTCCCATAAGAAATAATGTAAATACAATTAATCCATTTCCACCCAAAAATTTTCACCTAAAATTCATTTTTTAAAGAATAAATACTATAGTTTTACATACAGAAAACAATGAGAAATAAATATAAAGCACTAATTATAATAGACAAATGAACAGTTAAATAAGTTTTACCTTTATTGAAGACTCTTGTTGGCGTTTGAGAGAGTCAGGAGAGTTTGTTTGGAGGCAGGGCAAGATAGCCCTTCAATATTACAATAATATCAACTCTACAGCTTATTTATCTAGCACAATTCATCTAATATGACATAATAAACAATATTAATAACATAGAAACATGATATAAACTCTAGAATGAATAAAACATGGCATTGCGAATCTGGAAGGACTGGTGGATTGTGTTGGTGTTATTGTTGGGTATAAGGACTGGTGGAGTGTATTGGTGTTGTTGTTGGGTATAAGGAGATGTGGCAGATTACCGCGCTCTTCTCAGTGTCCCTATAATCTCAAACAACATTGTAGAAGTTAAGATTTGTGTCGTCATTTTCTATCGATTAATCGCTTAACTTACTTAAGTAAGTTTATTCAGGTATACACAAATCCAGTTATACATAGATTATCATACATAGCAGCATATATGTAGAAAACCCAGGATAACCCAAAAAAGTCAAGACAGAGTGACTTATTTCCATTGCTACACTTTATCACTGGCTGGTGCTATAGCCTTTATCAACTTGTGAAGCTTCTTTGGACCCATGGTGACTTATTTCACAGTGACAATCACTGAACCAGCAATAAACACAACAAAAGTATTGTGAATGTTTGAAAGAGCGCACTGGGTAGTGTCCTGTCCGCCTCACCGCAGGCGGACAGGTCTGGTATAGTTCGCTTCACGAGTAAATGTTTGCTACATGAGAAAAATATTTTGCGAAAAAAAGCGTTTGTTACACGATTTGTTCGCTATATGGAGCGTTCGTTAGGCGGGGTTCCACTGTATTTGCGATTTCTTGGTCTCATTTGATAGAATGGAAGATATACTACAGATTTGAAGATGATTTTGATTGGTTTTAGTAGTGGAAATGGCTTGAAACTAAGCTCAAAATAGCAGAAATGTTAAATGTTTGCCGATGTTCAAGAGTAAACAAATGACCTCACACGTCTAATATGCGCCAGCTGGTGGGTCTAATATTTTTTATTTATTTTTATTAACACATGGGCCCGATTCCCACCAAGGCAGGGTGGCCCGAAAAAGAAAAACTTTCATCATCAGTCACTCCATCACTGTCTTGCCAGAGAACTGCTTTACACTACAGTTATAAAACTGCAACATTAACACCCCTCCTTCAGAGTGCAGACACTGTACTTCCCATCTCCAGGACTCAAGTCCGGCCTGCCGGTTTCTCTGAATCCCTTCATAAATGTTACTTTGCTCACACTCCAACAGCACGTCAAGTATTAAAAACCATTTGTCTCCATTCACTCCTATCAAATACGCACACGCATGCTTGCTGGAAATCCAAGCCCCTCGCACACAAAACCTCTTTTACCCCCTCCCTCCAACCTTTCCTAGGCCGACCCCTACCCCACCTTCCCTCCACTACAGATTTATACACTCTCGAGGTCATTCTGTTTCGTTCCATTCTCTCTACATGTCCGAACCACCTCAACAACCCCTCCTCAGCCCTCTGGATAATAGTTTTGGTAATCTCGCACCTCCTCCTAATTTCCAAACTCCGAATTCTCTGCATTATATTCACACCACACATTGACCTCAGACATGACATCTCCACTGCCTCCAGCCTTCTCCTCGTTGCGACATTCATCACCCATGCTTCACACCCATATAAGAGTGTTGGTATAACTATACTCTCATACATTCCCCTCTTTACTTCCATGGACAAAGTTCTTTGTCTCCACAGACTCCGAAGTGCACCACTCACCCTTTTCCCCTCATCAATTCTATGATTCACCTCATCCTTCATAGACCCATCTGCTGACATGTCCACTCCCAAATATCTGAATACATTCACCTCCACCATACTCTCTCCCTCCAATCTGATATCCAATCTTTCGTCACCTAATCTTTTTGTTATCCTCATCACCTTACTCTTTCCTATATTCACTTTCAATTTTCTTCTTTTACATACCTTACCAAATTCATCCACTAACCTCTGCAACTTCTCTTCAGAATCTCCCAAAAGCACAGTGTCATCAGCAAAAAGTAACTGTGACAACTCCCACTTTGTATTTGATTCATTGTCTTTTAACCCCACACCTCTTGCCAAGACCCTCGCATTCACTTCTCTTACAACTCCATCTATAAATATATTGAACAACCACGGTGACATCACACATCCTTGTCTAAATCCTACTTTTACCGAGAAATAATCTCCCTCTCTCCTACACACTCTAACCTGAGCCTCACTATCCTCATAAAAGCTCTTCACTGCTTTCAGTAACCTGCCTCCTATTCCATACACCTGCAACATCTGCCACATTGCCCCCCTATCCACCCTATCATACGCCTTTTCCAAATCCATAAATGCCACAAAAACCTCTTTACCCTTATCCAAATACTGTTCACCTATATGTTTTACTGCAAACACTTGGTAGACAGCAACCACCCAGGGAGGTACTACCGTCCTGCCAGGTGACTGTGAAACAGAAACCTGAAACTGTTTTACATGATGGTAGGATTGCTGGTGTCTTTTTTCTGTCTCATAAACACGCTGGATAACAGGTATATCTAGCTACTTCTACTTACACTTTAGGTCACACTACACTGGCATACACATGCATATATATACATACACACATCTAGGTTTTTCTTCTTTTTCTTAATAGCTCTTGTTCTTTTTATTTTCTCTATTGTCCATGGGGAAGTGGAAAAGAATCTTTCCTCCGTAAGCCATGCGTGTCGTATGAGGCGACTAAGATGCCGGGAGCAATGGGCTAGTAACCCCTTCTCCTGTACAAATCTACTAAAAACGAGAAGAAGAAAAACTTTATAAAACTGGGTTGTCTGAATGTGCGTGGATGTAGTGCGGATGATAAGAAAGAGATGATTGCCGATGTTATGAATGAAAAGAAGTTGGATGTCCTGGCCCTAAGCGAAACAAAGCTGAAGGGGTAGGAGAGTTTCAGTGGGGAGAAATAAATGGGATTAAGTCAGGAGTATCTGAGAGAGTTAGAGCTAAGGAAGGGTAGCAATAATGTTGAAGGATCAGTTATGGAAGGAAAAGAGGAATATAAATGTGTAAATTCAAGGATTATGTGGATTAAAATAAGGGTCGGATGCGAAAAGTGGGTCATAATAAGCGTGTATGCACCTGGAGAAGAGAGGAGTGTAGAGGAGAGAGAGAGATTTTGGGAGATGTTAAGCGAATGTATAGGAACTTTTGAACCAAATGAGAGAGTAATTGTGGTAGGGGACCTAAATGCTAAAGTGGGAGAAACATGCAGAGAGGGTGTAGTAGGTAAGTTTGGGGTGCCAGGTGTAAATGATAATGGGAGCCCTTTGATTGAACTTTGTATAGAAAGGGGTTTAGTTATAGGTAATACATATTTTAAGAAAAAGAGGATAAATAAGTATACAAGATATGATGTAGGGCGTAATGACAGTAGTTTGTTGGACTATGTATTGGTAGATAAAAGACTGTTGAGTAGACTTCAGGATGTACATGTTTATAGAGGGGCCACAGATATATCAGATCACTTTTTAGTTATAGCTACAGTGGGAGTAAAAGGTAGATGGGATACAAGGAAAATAGAATCAGTAAGTAAAAGAGAGGTGAAGGTTTATAAACTAAAAGAGGAGGCAGTTAGGGTAAGATATAAACAACTATTGGAGGATAGATGGGCTAGTGAGAGTGTAGGCAATGGGGTCGAAAATGTATGGGGTAGATTTAAAAATGTAGTGTTAGAGTGTTCAGCAGAAGTTTGTGGTTACAGGCGAGTGGGTGCGGGAGGGAAGAGGAGCGATTGGTGGAATGATGATGTAAAGAGAGTAGTAAGGGAGAAAAAGTTAGCATATGAGAGGTTTTTACAAAGTAGAAGTGATGCAAGGAGGGAAGAGTATATGGAGAGAAAAAGAGAGGTTAAAGAGTGGTGAAGCAATGTAAAAGAGAGCAGATGAGAGAGTGGGTGAGATGTTATCAGCAAATTTTGTTGAAAATAAGAAAACGTTTTGGAATGAGATTAATAAGTTGAGGAAGCCTAGAGAACAAATGGATTTGACAGTTAAAAATAGGAGAGGAGAGTTATTAAATGGAGAGTTAGAGGTATCGGGAAGATGGAGAGAATATTTTGAGGATTTGTTAAATGTTGATGAAGACAGGGAAGCTGTGATTTCGTGTGTAGGGCAAGGAGGAATAACATCTTGTAGGAGTGTGGAAGAGCCAGTTGTGGGTGTAGGGAAGTTCGTGAGGCAGTGGGTAGAATGAAAGGGGGTAAGGCAGCTGGGATTGATGGGATAAAGATAGAAATGTTAAAAGCAGGTGGGGATATAATTTTGGAGTGGTTGGTGCTATTATTTAATAAATGTATGGAAGAGGGTAAGGTACCTAGGGATTGGCAGAGAGCGTGTATTGTTCCTTTGTATAAAGGCAAAGGGGACAAAAGAGAGTGCAAAAATTATAGGGGAATATGTCTGTTGAGTGTACCTGGTAAAGTGTATGGTAGAGTTATTATTGAAAGAATTAAGAGTAAAACAGAAAGCAGGATAGCAGATGAACAAGGGGGCTTTAGGAAAGGTAGGGGTGTGTAGACCAAGTGTTTACAGTGAAACATATAGGTGAACAGTATTTGGATAAGGGTAAAGATGTTTTTGTGGCATTTATGGATTTGGAAAAGGCGTATGATAGGGTAGATAGGGGGCAATGTGGCAGATGTTGCAGGTGTATGGAATAGGAGGAAGGTTACTGAAAGCAGTGAAGAGTTTTTATGAGGATAGTGAGGCTCAGGTTAGAGTGTGTAGGAGGGAAGGGGACTATTTCCCAGTAAAAGTGGGCCTTAGACAAGGATGTGTGATGTCACCGTGGTTGTTCAATATATTTATAGATGGGGTTGTAAGAGAAGTGAATGCGAGGGTCTTGGCAAGAGGTGTTGGGCTAAAAGATAAAGAAGCAAATACAAAGTGGGAGTTGTCACAGTTGCTTTTTGCTGATGACACTGTGCTTTTGGGAGATTCTGAAGAGAAGCTGCAGAGGTTGGTGGATGAATTTGGTAGGGTGTGTAAAAGAAGAAAATTGAAAGTGAATATAGGAAAGAGTAAGGTGATGAGGATAACAAAAAGAATAGGTGACGAAAGATTGGATATCAGATTGGAGGGAGAGAGTATGGAGGAGGTGAATGTATTCAGATATTTGGGAGTGGACATGTCGGCGGATGGGTCTATGAAGGATGAGGTGAATCATAGAATTGATGAGGGGAAAAGGGTGAGTGGAGCACTTCGGAGTCTGTGGAGACAAAGAACCTTGTCCATGGAAGTAAAGAGGGAATGTATGAGAGTATAGTTATACCAACGCTCTTATATGGGTGTGAAGCATGGGTGATGAATGTTGCAACGAGGAGAAGGCTGGAGGCAGTGGAGATGTCATGTCTGAGGTCAATGTGTGGTGTGAATATAATGCAGAGAATTCGGAGTTTGGAAATTAGGAGGAGGTGCGGGATTACCAAAACGATTGTCCAGAGAGCTGAGGAGGGGTTGTTGAGGTGGTTTGGACATGTAGAGAGAATGGAACGAGACAGAGTGACTTCGAGAGTGTATAAATCTGTAGTGGAGGGAAGGCGGGGTAGGGGTCGGCCTAGGAAAGGTTGGAGGGAGGGTAAAGGAAGTTTTGTGTGCGAGGGCTTGGACTTCCAGCAAGCATGTGTGAGCGTATTTGATAGGAGTGAATGGAGGCATATGGTTTTAATACTTGACGTGCTGTTGGAGTGTGAGCAAAGTAACATTTATGAAGGGATTCAGGGAAACCGGCAGGCCGGACTTGAGTTCTGGAGATGGGAAGTACAGTGCCGGCACTCTGAAGGAGGGGTGTTAATGTTGCAGTTTTATAACTGTAGTGTAAAGCACCCTTCTGGCAAGACAGTGATGGAGTGAATGATGATGAAAGTTTTTCTTTTTCGGGCCACCCTGCCTTGGTGGGAATCGGCCGATGTGTTAATAATATAAAAATAACTTGGTCTACACACCCCCTACCTTTCCTAAAGCCACCTTGTTCATCTGTTATTCTGCTCTCCGTCTTACTCTTAATTCTTTCAATAATAACTCTACCATACAC
>WNWK01045694.1:0-14618 GCA_009830355.1 Cherax destructor | reverse complement strand
AAACAGCTGGGGTGCAGACAAAACAACAAACATCCTGGGGTCAGGAAAACAACATACATCCCTGGGTCAAGAAAAGAATAAATGTCCCGTGGTCAAGCCAAAACAGCAAACATCCCGGGGTCAATACAAAGCAACATACATCCCGCGGTCAAGACAAAACAACAAACATCCCGGGGTCAAGACAAAACAACAAACATCCCGGGGTCAAGACAAAACAACAAACATCCCGGGTTCAAGACAAAACAACAAACATCCTGGGTTCAAGACAAAACAACAAACATCCCGGGTTCAAGACAAAACAACAAACATCCCGGGTTCAAGACAAAACAACAAACATCCCGGGGTCAAGACAAAACAAACATCTTACATTTCTATCCCGAGGAGTAATTTTCTCTCCGTGTGAAGGCGAGCGTTTTGTGTTTGAAGTAATTGTTGTACACGAGCAGGAAACAGCAGTGGCGAACAATTTAGCTAATGCGTTACGCTGTTGTGGCTGGTGAGCACTAAAACTCTCAATTATATAATGGGAGCGAGACAAGTCGTGGGCGATAGCACTCTAAGTTTTTTCACATTATGATCTTACTTAAGTAGCGACGCGGAGAACTTTAAGTAATTTGAAAAGTGCTGATAAGAAGGAAGGTGGAGTCCGTGATAAAAAAAATATCCGCCTTTTAAGTTTAAAAGCATTTAGGAAGGTGTGAGTGAACGCCCGAGGTCGTTTAGGTCTTCAGGGATAGTCAGAAGATGGCTTCAGGGGCCTTAGTAAACTAAGTGCTTTATGTGCCTATCACGAATATTCCATATACATAGACTAAATTACTAAATACTAAATTACAGTCTAGTCTCCGGCCATGCATCACATAGGCTGGATAAGCACACGTAATGCATTCAAAGTAGCACGCGTGGCCAGAGGAAATGCAGTGAAGATTGTGGCGCGAGAATAGAAGGTTTGTGGGCCACTTGATGAGCGAATATTTCACTGCAGAACTGTATCAAGAGTTTATAAATTAATAAACTTTGTTTACATACTTAATAGGTGTATGACCTGCTGGCTGAGTTTTGAAAGGAAAGATGTGGTGAGCAAATTGTTTGTTCCTAAATTGCAAGAGACTGATACACAGTGCATAGGCCTAAGTGACAGTTAAGATGAGCACGATAATTAAGGAAAACCTAAAAGACATGACAAAGAATCACAGAGAATGAAGAAATTGCATGGTGGGCGATGTTTTCAAGTGGAGTCACTTAGGGATTAACTCATACAACCTATACTTGTAGGGGGAAAAAAAGAGGACCGATTCCTTCTTGAATACTTTTGTTTGCAAATTCGTAAAGGGTACGAACAGCGTTAATTCCAGGTAACTACAGGAAGACGCTACACAGGTTACGGAAATGTCTAAGTAAATGACTAGTAGATTTCAGCCTCAACAAACACAAAGTAGCGAAAATGGCTAAAGGAAATGAGATCGGACAGCACGTACTACCTGGAAGAGAAATAACTTTAAATATTTGGCAAAGAAAACAATCCGAGAATAGCAGGAAGTTCAATTTCTTTCAAACACCACACAAAGAAACAAAACTACCTTAAGAGACTTTTATAATTTATTATGCAAAACTCACCACACACCTCGCGTAAGACGCATTCTCAGATTTGTAACCTAAGTGTAGAGTAGATCGTTCAGCCAAGCAGCAGCCAAGCACCAAGAAGCAGCCAAGCACCAAGAAGCAGCCAAGCACCAAGAAGCAGTCAAGCACCAAGAAGCAGCCAAGCACCAAGAAGCAGCCAAGCACCAAGAAGCAGCCAAGCACCAAGAAGCAGCCAAGCACCAAGAAGCAGCCAAGCACCAAGAAGCAGCCAAGCACCAAGAAGCAGCCAAGCACCAAGAAGCAGCCAAGCACCAAGAAGCAGCCAAGCACCAAGAAGCAGCCAAGCACCAAGAAGCAGCCAAGCACCAAGAAGCAGCCAAGCAAAAAGAAGCACGAGAGCGTTCAGAAGCTGTCCATCAGTGGTACCAGAGCTGTGATAACATAGATTTTACAGTGTGCAGCAAGTTAAAGATGTGTAATAAGCTCAACAAAAAGATTAGGAGATGAGCCAGGAGCTGGAGTCAAAGACAGCAAACTCTGCTAACTAGGTAAACACAAATACAAACAAGTACGTTCGCACACATGTGCACACGTGCATACATTTTCCTTCAGTGTTACCACACGAGACTCGTGACAGCAACATAAGACTTCCAGCATCTTCAAGAACTTGTAATGCGCCATGTTTACTCAGTATTATTTTGATCAGCAATAAACTCGATTGAGACCATTAAGAATGCCAACGAAATAGCAGCCACCACTAGGGAACCTAACAAGCCATAGCTCAAATCAGGTTAAGCATAAATGTTAAATAAGTAATGTTAAGCCCTCTCAACAAGTGCATTAACCAATTATCATACACCAGGGCAATTCAATAGTTAAGTCTATTTGACTGCTCTTTTTATAGTACAAAAAGTGGAATCACCGAAGCTTACCCTATTCAATCTCACTGAAATGTCCGGGTTTAAACCACTGGCAAGCCGGTCCAAAATTAACAGACCGGTGCTCTTACCACTGGTTAACACAGGCTTAATAAGATTCACCAACTAGGTACATTACTATCCACTAGTTGGAAGAATCTTATTAAACGTGAGTGGACCAGTGGTGAGTACTCTGGCTTGCCATGGGTTTCAACGCTGCCTTTTTCCTGATATTTTTACAATATTACAATATTAGTCATCGTAGGCCTACAACGAGCCGTGTTCCAAAGACCTGTAAAATATCAGAACGAAAGGCAACACGAATAAAAAGAAATCATAGTTGTTAGGGCGGGGCCCTCATAATAATCGGAAGACGAAGGGAAAAGTTAATAGACATGATATTAAATATGTGATATGATGCTCATAAATTGAGGTGCAGGAAGTACATTAGAGCAGTGGGAGGGAACACAGATGTGAAGAAAATGCAAATGATAGAAAATCTGTAAAGCTGAAGCTGTTTTTTTTTTTAAGAGATAATGGACACAACACCGCATAAAATTAAAGAGGTACCGAATTACACGAGTGTCGCAAGTGCACTTTGGTCGTCAGCAGTGCGCGTGTAGTAGCTGTGCTGGTGGCTCTGTTGTCAGTGTTATGTGGCTGCAGGGCAGGCGAGGTGGCAGGCACGGCGAAGGCCAAGGGCGAGGAGGAGGTAAAAGACGTCGAGGTGGAGGTAAAGTAGTGATGAGGGAGGCTGAGTTGGGCATAGGGAGAGGATGAAGAGAAATAAACAGAGGACATGCAAGAAAAAGGAGAAAATGAAGGAATAGAAAACAGAGGAGACGAAGATGAAGGAAGAGGCGTAAAAAGAATAGAAGGTGGCGAATAGGGAAACAAACGGAGAAGGCAGAGATAGAGAACAGAGAGATGAAAAAAGTGAACATGGTTATGGAGAGAGTGAGGAGGAGGAGAGAGAGAGAGCAACGGAGGAGGAAATGAAAACTGAAGAGGAGGAAGAGGAGGCGGAGATGGAAACTCCTTAATTTATTAAACTGAAGCATGTTTTTACGTCAAAACATAAGCTTAACTCTACAGGAAAAAAAATAGGATATTAGCTTTGATGAATTGCCAATTACTGACCTCATAAAACATTATTAATCCTGCAACAGTTTTCACTGTAGATGCGACAATAACGTTTATAGTCAGTGTTTTAATGTGAATAAGACAACATGCGGTTCTGGGGATCTTTTGAAAAGACGTGTCGTTCACAAGGGACTTTACCAGTTCATGTAGAGATACAGGGGTTGGACAAAATAATTTGAACACCTTCTTCTATAAAAAAAAAAAAAATATTTTCAATATGGCACAATTCGTCGAGGAATTGATCCATACTTGCATTGAACAGTATCCAAGGGAATTTTGAGCCATTCGTCATTAAAACCGGTTGAGGAAAATCGGTTCCTGACTTGCTGTTACAACTAACCCCACAGTGTCATTTTTCTATTTTAATTGTCATTAACAAAGAGGTCGACTTTTAAAAGTCTGATCTACCTACTCTTGTGTCTATTTACTAGGATACATGATTTTTTTTTCTTAAAAACACAATGACGATTAAATATTTATAGCTGGGTAAGTTTATTTTGCTCTTTTATCTGGCGACCTTGCCAGAATGTAAGAGCACCATCCTACAGTCAACAAAAATATACCTTTTTGCTGGTATGGCCGGAACAAGATTGGCATTTATGTTACCATAATAATCAACGAGTTTTTCATTTCAAGATATACAAGAATTCATCTTCCTGGTGGTGGAGTCATAAGAGGGAACCATTAATAGATGATGGTCCTGTTATTTGAGTATTAGCTTTACAGGTGTCAACATTATGTTGATCCAGGAGTGATGAGTAATATCTACTTTGTGTAGATTGTTTTGGACACTCCAGAATAGTTTTAAGTTTTTTAGAAAAGTAGGCTTTTATTTTTTCCTATTATAATAGAGAAATACTCTTTGTATATGTTGATGCCATCTGTTACCTTGACGTCCCATGTCACCAGGAAAATCTACCATATTTGTTCATGTAAAACTATTATTTGCCTTCAGAACTGAAGAATGAAAATTGTGAAAGAAATTAAGAGAACAATTAGAATTCACTGGTAACGCTTTAGGTACTTTAATTACATAACTATAGAACAATTTGCTAGGTAGAATCGGACTGATAAAGTTTATGTACTCTAATGAGAAAAAATGGACGACTAGAACGAAATGTGAGAGCACGATCAATGAAAGGAATTAAAGAGAAAGAAAAGACTTATAGAAAAAAATACTATAAACGCGGAGCTGGAGTAAAGAAAATTTGTGTTGGAATTAATAAAAAAAATCCCAAAAATAAAGTAGAGAGGGAGTTTACGAAGCACAATCTCCTCTTGTGGGAATTAATATACCTAACATTCCCCATTTACAGAAGATGAGGATATTTCATTTTATATAAGATTTGAGAACACTGTATCCTGCGACCTGGACCTATTCATTTGGGATTGATTTTTTTAAGTCAGACCCCTTAATGTTTATGTTTCGTTCCACTAGATATCAAAATTACTAGAAATGGTTATAATCATAACTATAATTTTTAAAGAGCAGAACCGGTAAGCCAGCAGAAGGCCTCGGTCAGATGACAAAAAGCCCCAACTGTGGGTCATCATATGACTAAGACCTGCATCAGGAAACACTTGTCCTGTTTCATGATAAACATACCTACCATCCACCAGATAAGGTGAATATAATAAATTTTGGAGTATAATTTTATAGGATTTTAAGAGAACTAAGAACTCATACCAGAGACTATCTAGAATATACCAGAGAATATCTAGCATACACCCGAGTATATCTAGCATATACCAGAGAATATCTAGCATATACCAGAAAATATCTAGCATATTTTTTTTTTCAACAAGTCGTCCGTCTCCCACCGAGGCAGGGTGACCCATAGAGAAAGAAAATCCCCAAAAAGAAAATACTTTCATCATCATTCAACACTTTCACCACACTCATACATAATCACTGTCTTTGCAGAGGCGCTCAGATACGACAGCTGATAATAAGTCCCTCCCAGCTGTCACTATCTCAGACCCCTCCTTTAAAGTGCAGGCATTGTACTTCTCATTTCCAGGACTCAAGTCCAACTAAATCAATTAACTGGTTTCCCTGAATCCCTTCACAAAATGTTACCCTGCTCACACTCCAACAGATCGTCATGTCCCAAAAACCATTCGTCTCCATTCACTCCTATCTAACACGCTCACACATGCTTTCTGGAAGTCCAAGCCCCTCGCCCACAAAACCTCCTTTACCCCCTCCCTCCAACCTTTTCTAGGACGACCACTACCCCGCCTTCCTTCCCCTACAGATTTATACGCTCTCCAAGTCATTCTACTTTGATCCATTCTCTCTAAATGACCAAACCACCTCAACAACCCCTCTTCAGCCCTCTGACAAATACTTTTATTAACTCCACACCTTCTCCTAATTTCCACATTCCGAATTTTCTGCATAATATTTACACCACACATTGCCCTTAGACAGGACATCTCCAATGCCTCCAGCCTCCTCCTCGCTGCAGCATTTGCAACCCATGCTTCACACCCATATCAGAGAGTTGGTACCACTATAATTTCGTACATTCCCTTCTTTGCCTCTATAGATAACGTTTTTTGTCTCCACAGATACCTCAACGCACCACTCACCTTTTTTTCTTCATCAATTCTATGGTTAACCTCATCCTTCATAAACCCATCCGCTGACACGTCAACTCCCAAATATCTGAAAACATTTACTTCTTCCATAATCCCTCTCTCCAATGTGATATCCAATTTTTCTTTATTTAAATCATTTGATACCCTCATCACCTTACTCTTATCTATGTTCACTTTCAACTTTCTACCTTTACACACTCTCCCAAACTCGTCCACTAACCTTTGCAACTGTTCTTTAGAATCTCCCATAAGCTCAGTATCATCAGCAAAAAGTAACTGTGCTAACTCCCATTTTGCATTTAATTCCCCATAATTTAATCCCACCCCTCTCCCCGACACCCTAGCATTTACTTCTTTTACAACCCCATCTATAAATATATTAAACAACCTTCGTGACATTACACATCCCTGTCTAAGACCTACTTTTACCGGGAAGTAATCTCCCTCTCTCCTACACACCCTAACCTGAGCCTCACTATCCTCATAAAAACTCTTTACAGCCTTCAGTAACTTACTACCTATTCCATACACTTGCAACATTTGCCACATTGCTCCCCTATCCACTCTATCATATGCTTTTTTCTAAATCCATAAATGCAATGAAAACGTCTCTACCTTTATCTAAATACTGTTCACATATATGCTTTACTGTAAACACTTGATCTACACATCCCCTACCCACTCTAAAGCCTCCTTGCTCATCTGCAATCCTACTCTCTGTCTTACCTCTAATTCTTTCAATAATAACCCTGCCATACACTTTACGTGGTATACTCAGTAAACTTATTCCCCTATAATTTTTACACTCTCTTTCATTCCCCCTTCCCTTTAACATTTCTGTCATGATCCCGTCAGTTCCAGCTGCTTTACCCACTTTCATTCTACGTAATGCCTCACGCACCTCCCCCACACTCACATCCTGGTCTTCTTCACTCTTAAACGATGTTGTACCTCCCTGGCCAGAACATGAAATTACCGCCTCCCTTTTTTCATCGACATTTAAAAGTTCCTCAAAATATTCCCGCCATCTACCCAATACCTCCAGCTCCCCATCTACTAACTCCCCTACTCTGTTTTTAACTGACAAATCCATTCGTTCCCTAGGCTTTCTTACCTTGTTTATCTCACTCCAAAAATTTTTCTTGTTTTCAGCAAAATTTCTTGACAGAGCCTCTCCCATTCTTTCATCCGCTCTTCTTTTGCACTCTCTCACCACTCTCTTCACCTTTCTTTTACTCTCCATATACTCTGCTCTTCTATTTACACTTCTGTTTTGTAAAAACCTCTCATAAGCTACCTTTTTCTCTTTTATCACACCCTTTACTCCTTCATTCCACCACTCACTCCTCTTTCCTCCTGCACCCACCCTCCTATAGCCACAAACTTCTGCCCCACATTCTAATACTGCATTTTTAAAATTATCCCAACTCTCTTCAATCCCCCCACTACTCATGCTTGCACTAGCCCACCTTTCTGCCAATAGTTGCTTATATCTCACCCTAACTTCCTCCTCCCTTAGTTTATACACTTTTACCTCTCTCTTACTTGCTGTTGCCATTTTCTTTTTGTCCCATCTACCTTTTACTCTAACTGTAGCTACAACCAAATAATGATCTGATATATCCGTTGCCCCTCTATAAACATGTACATCCTGAAGCCTACCCATCAACCTTTTATCCACCAATATATAATCCAACAAACTACTTTCCTTACGTGCTATATCATACCTTGTATATTTATTTATCCTCTTTTTCATAAAATATGTATTACTTATTACCAAACCTCTTTCTACACATAGCTCAATTAATGGTTCCCCATTTACATTTACCCCTGGCACCCCAAATTTACCTACTACTCCGTGCACAACATTTTTACCCACTTTAGCATTAAGATCCCCAACCACAATTACTCTCTCACTTGGTTCAAAACTCCCCACACACTCACTCAACATTTCCCAAAATCTCTCTCTCTCCTCTACACTTCTCTCTTCTCCAGGTGCATAAACACTTACTATAACCCACTTTTCACATCCAACCTTTATTTTACTCCACATATTCCTTGAATTTATACATTTATATTCCCTCTTTACCTGCCATAACTGATTATTCAACATTATTGCCACTCCTTCTTTAGCTCTAACTCTATTTGAAACCCCTGACCTAATCCCATTTATTTCTCCCCACTGAAACTCTCCTACCCCCTTCAGCTTTGTCTCACTTAAAGCCAGGACATCCAGCTTCTTTTCATTCATAACATCTACAATCATCTCTTTCTTATCATTCTCACAACATCCACGCACATTCAAACATCCCACTTTGACGGTTTTCTTCTTTTTCTTTTTAGTAAGCTATACAGGAAAAGGGGTTACTAGCCCATTGTTCCCGGCATTTTAGTTGACTTTTACAACACGCATGGCTTACGGAGGAAAGATTCTTATTCCACTTCCCCATGGATATGAAAGGAAAAGCAATAAGAACAAGAACTATTAAGATAAAATCAAAGAAAACTCAGATGAGTGTGTATACATAAACGTGTACATGTTTGCGTAGCGTGACCTAAGTGTAAGTAGAAGTAGCAAGACGTACCTGAAATCTTGCATGTTTATGAGACAGAAAAAAAAGACACCAGCAATCCTACCATCATGTAAAACAAATACAGGCTTTCGTTTTACACTCACTTGGCAGGATGGTAGTACCTCCCTGGGTGGTTGCTGACTACCAACCTACTACATATACCAGAAATATACCAGCATATACCAGAGAATATCTAGAATATACCAGAGAATATCTAGCATATACCAGAGAATATCTATTATTTTAGTTCCAGCATCTAGACTGTTTCTGGTTTGTAATAGATTTGCTGGTATTAATACTGCCACAATTATTCACAAATTAGCGCTTTTTGAGGTTTTTGCTGTAGAATTATAATTGAAGAATAAATGCCAACTATTGAAAGTTTAATAACTATACTGAAAAATGACTCGCGAAATCGTAATGACTCGGGCGGGGATTGAACTCGTGGCGAGTGAGTCGTAAAACTCCAGGCCAGAGCTGGAATTAATCTCCTGAACACCACTATTTGCATAGTTTCTGTAACTAATTAATATTATTTTTATTCGGGGAAGCGATAAACCCGTAGGGATTATATAGCGCCTGTGGAGGGATGGAATGTACTCAGGTTTAATTCAGAGAACTGGAGCACAGATCCAATTCCCCAGATCAAGAGCCTCTCACCAGCATCAAGGAACCTCCCTGGAGGGGGCTGAAACTAATAATTATGACTATTCATTACATCTGAATATTAACTTAAACTGTGATCTTAAACACGTTGTTTTACTTTGTTTCATTTTGAATAATAAACTGTACCGTCTAGCACGTTACTGTACCGTCTAGCACGTTACTGTACGACATTGTATTCGAAAGTCAGAATAAGTAAAATGTTTGTGTGTATGTATGTGTGTATGTATGTGTGTATGTATGTGTATGTGTGTGTGTACTCACCTAGTTGTACTCACCTAGTTGTGGTTGCAGGGGTCGATTCAAAGCTCCTGGCCCCGCCTCTTCACTGGCCGCTACTGGGTCACTCTCCCTGCGCCATGAGCTTTATCATACCTCTGCTTAAAGCTATGTATAGAGCCTGCCTACACTACATCGCTTCCTAAACTATTCCACTTCCCGACCACTCTGTGACTGAAGAAATACTTCCTAACATCTCTGTGATTCATCTGAGTCTTCAACTTCCATCTGTGTCCCCTTGTTGTTGTGTCCCATCTCTGGAACATTCTGTCTCTGTCCACTTTGTCAATTCCTCTCAGTATCTTATATGTTGTTATCATGTCCTCCCTATCTCTCCTGTCCTCCAGTGTCGTCAGGTCGATTTCCCTTAACCTCTCCTCGTAGGACATACCCCTTAGCTCCGGGACTAGTCTTGTTGCAAACCTTTGCACTTTCTCGAGCTTCTTCACATGCTTGGCTAGGTGTGGGTTCCAAACTGGTGCTGCATACTCCAGTATGGGCCTAACGTACACAGTGTACAGGGTCCTGAACGATTCTTTATTAAGATGTCGGAATGCTGTTCTTAGGTTTGCTAGGCGCCCGTATGCTGCAGCAGTTATTTGGTTGATGTGCGCCTCAGGAGATGTTCCTGGTGTTATACTCACCCCAAGATCTTTTCCTTGATTGAGGTTTGCAGTCTCTGGCCCCTAGGCTGTACTCCGTCTGCGGTCTTCTTTGCCCTTCCCCAATCTTCATGGCTTTGCACTTGGTGGGGTTAAACTCCAGGAGCCAGTTTCTGGACCAGGCTTGCAGCCTGTCCAGATCCCTTTGTAGTTCTGCCTGGTCCTCGTCCGATTGAATTCTTCTCATCAACTTCACATCATCTGCAAACAGGGACACTTCGGAGTCTATTCCTTCCGTCATGTCGTTCACAAATACCAGAAACAGCACTGGTCCCAGGACTGACCCCTGTGGAACCCCGCTCGTCACCGGCGCCCACTCTGACACCTCGCCACGTACCATGACTCTCTGCTGTCTTCCTGACAGGTATTCCCTGATCCAATGTAGTGCCTTCCCTGTTACCCCTGCCTGGTCCTCCAGCTTCTGCACTAATCTCTTGTGTGGAACTGTGTCAAACGCCTTCTTACAATCCAAGAATATGCAATCTACCCACCCCTCTCTCTCTTGCCTTATTGCTGTCACCCTGTCGTAGAACTCCAGTAGGTTTGTGACACAGGATTTCCCGTCCCTGAAACCGTGTTGGCCGTTGTTGATAAGCTCATTCCTTTCTAGGTGCTCAACCACTCTTCTCCTGACTATCTTCTCCATGACTTTGCATACTATACATGTCAGTGACACTGGTCTGTAGTTTAGTGCTACGTTCCTGTCTCCTTTTTTAAAAAATGGTACTACATTTGCTGTCTTCCCAACCTCAGGTAGTTGCCCTGTTTCGATAAATGTGTTGAAGATCGTTGTTAGGGGTACACATAGCTCCTCTGCTCCCTCTCTCAGGACCCATGGAGAGATGTTATCTGGCCCCATCGCCTTTGAGGTATCTAGCTCGCTTAGTAGCCTCTTCACTTCCTCCTCATTTGTGTGTATTGTGTCCATCACTTGATGGTGTACCCTACCTCTCCTCCTTTCTGGAGGCCCTTCTATCTCCTCTGTGAACACCTCTTTGAATCTCATGTTGAGCTCCTCACACACTTCCCGGTCATTTCTTGTGACCTTCCCTCCTACCTTCCTCAGCCTGATCACCTGGTCCTTGACTGTTGTTCTCCTCCTGATGTGGCTGTACAGCAGCTTTGGGTCAGATTTGGCTTTCGCTGCTATGTCATTCTCGTACTGTCTTTGGGCCTCCCTTCTGATCTGTGCATATTCATTTCTGGCTCTACGACTGCTCTCCTTATTCTCCGGGGTTCTTTGCCTTCTGTACCTCTTCCATTCCCTTGCACACTTGGTTTTGGCTTCCCTGCACCTTTGGGTGAACCATGGGCTCATCCTGGCTTTTTCGCTTCTCCTGTTACCCTTGGGTATAAACCTCTCCTCAGCTTCCTTGCAAATTGTTGTCATATATTCCATCATCTCGTCTACTGACTTCCCTACCATCTCTCTGTCCCACATAGTCACCTTTCTTGTAGTTTGGCTTCATTTGTGCAGCCCTTCCTGCTTCCCCCTCCACTTGTAACTCTACTATGTATTCGAAACTTAGAACCATATGATCACTGGCCCCAAGGGGACTTTCATGTGTGATGTCCTCAATATCTGCACTACTCAGGGTGTGAGCGCGCGTGTGCGTGTGCGTGCGTGTGCGTAGTGTGCGGCAGCCTAAGTACAGAACGTGACTGACAAAACCAACAAATCCTTAAATAAACTAAGTTCTGATCAACAGAGAGACAATAAGCAAATTTTAATTGAACAATACAGCGACCAGTTCGCCAAACAGCAAAAAAAAATACGAAAAAACAGCCGTGAACGGCACATGGTCAGGCAAGGAAGGCTACACAAAAAAGCCTAACTAGGGACTATCGTTATGTACTCCATTAAAGGTAAAAACAAAAAACAAAAAAAAACTCACAAATTGCCGAATCTGAGCTAAACAACTTCCAAACTCCAACTAATACATTGCGTAGATGTCAGTCAGAATCACCTGGAGTGTCTCACAGCACAACCACAAAACGTCAAAAATCACTAACTCTACTTAATTCTCTTGGAACAAATTCCCAATGAGAAGAAACATGTCTCAGGTCATCAACGAGAACATACTCTACTCCAAAACATAATCGACATGACAAGAACAGAGGAGAAAAGAGTCCTCCCAGAGGTAGATGATAATACCTCGATGCCGTCCATCCACTAAAAGAGGGTGATGCAGTCATTGCCACGTGTCCCAGAATAAATCAGAATAAGCAAACTAACGAACAAGCATTTAGGAACATGGAACAGCTAATCAAAGCTTTCGAATCTGCCAGCACAGAAAGTCTAGTGTGAAACATCCTACCTATCATTGTAGCCAAATATGTAAGACAGTACTATAATGCATTATATTTTCGTTTTAGCTACTTACCAATATAACATTAGTAATATAATATTAAATAATGTACGTGTGCATAGTGTAGACTGTAGATGCAACACCCTCGTACAATCGATAGGCTTCAAACTTTCAGTGAGCGACTTGATTCTAGCAAATGCCTCTTGATCTAAAGAGATAGAAGCTGCCCCCCTCCCCCCTCCTTCATGAATCAACCCTTGATGTTGGCAACGGGATCTTGATTCAAAGAATCTGATCTGACCCCGTTTATCTTTAATCTTATCTAATTGCCTCCCATTCCACCAGGCACTGCATGACCCCTACCGGTTTAGTGTTTTCCCCGATGAATGTAATACTGTACTTTTTTGAGTCGAACTTGCAGCTTGAGCAGAAATCGATCAGCAGTGAATCAAAACAACTTAATTGTGTAAGACACTTATTAGATATCCCCGAAGAGGAGCCATTAGGTGGTTGCCTGGATTTGTTTTACTTCAACTTTTTATCTTTTATCTCCCCTGTTAATACGAGAAGACCTCATCCAAAGTTGGTGCACACTAACTAGGTGCACACTAACTAGGTGCACACTAACTAGGTGCACACTAACTAGGTGCACACTAACTAGGTGCACACTAACTAGGGAAAGATTCCTGGATCAATTGGGGTGTGCGAGTGCCCTTTGACCCAAAGTTGCTGAACCCATTCCTAGCATCCTGGAATGTATCTGATAACCATCTTATGTGTAAAATGCGAGATATTTAATTACGTTAAATCACCCTAAATATATTTGATCTTTCCTCTTCAGAATTTAATGCTCGTGTTTCGTATGGCCAGAATAATACCCATTAAGTTTAGCTCGTGTATGGGCAAATTTGTCAGTATGCTAAATATATAAAATATGGAATTGTTAGAATCTCTGAGATAACTGGAGAATGCCTTCTTAGATCGCCTTCAAATCTGCAGCCATAGTGTGTTTTCCAGAAAGAAAGGTTCATTTTGGTATTAGGTTCCATAATCTCCACTTTGTACATTTTAATTAAATAGTGATATAGATTTCCTGTCAATAACTAAAGAATTCATGTTCTTATCAGCTTCAAATTATTAACGCTGACGCATTCCGCAAGCACAGTGACGCTCCGTAAGTTTACATTGTGTAGTACAGATCTGAAATTTTAAAGAAATTGTTACAAAATTAGGAATCGTTGGAGATAAAGCACTCACTGAATAATGCCCTTTCTGATAGACTGCAAACTTTCAGTATTGGTGGGTTTTATTAAAAGAGTTTGGCTCTCACTTTGAGCTACGTAAATATTATATTACCAATTTATTGAATAAATAGGTTTCCATGTAATAACTAGAGAATGCCTCGTCTGGACGGCTTCAAAACTTTTGTCTTTAATTCGGGCACTCGACGTGGCATTTTGCCAATTTTATAAAATAAAAAGTTATGAAATTCGGCTTTCTTAAAAAGTTATAAGTGTAGGTGCCCTCTGCTCAGTTTTATATAGACCATATCCGAGATTGGACAAAACATTTTTGGAAAATATAAACTGTGTAGGTGCAAATTTTGTTGGATTCTGTCAGTGACCCGTACGAGTTTAACACTTCCCGGTGAATATAACAATAATATAAAACTAAAAACTAATAAACCGAGCAACCATCATCCAGGCAGTAAGCCTTCATTACACACAACGTTATTAGTTGAGCTTAGCACAGGAACTTAACAAAATATTAAGCAGCATTTTACAATTTATAATAACAATAATGGAAACTGTGGTACGTCAAGGATTAAACGTTTCTCAATTTCTCCTCAAGAAAAACTTTAGGTTTTTCCCTTGATCACTTTTT
>WNWK01045693.1:0-14618 GCA_009830355.1 Cherax destructor | reverse complement strand
AGAGAAGTGTAGAGGAGAGAGAGATTTTGGGAAATGTTGAGTGAGTGTGTGGGGAGTTTTGAACCAAGTGAGAGAGTAATTGTGGTTGGGGATCTTAATGCTAAAGTGGGTAAAAATGTTGTGGAGGGAGTAGTAGGTAAATTTGGGGTGCCAGGGGTAAATGTAAATGGTGAACCATTAATTGAGCTATGTGTAGAAAGAGGTTTGGTAATAAGTAATACATATTTTATGAAAAAGAGGATAAATTTATATACAAGGTATGATATAGCACTTAAGGAAAGTAGTTTGTTAGATTATGTATTGGTGGATAAAAGGTTGATGGGTAGGCTTCAGGATGTACATGTTTATAGAGGGGCAACAGATATATCGGATCATTATTTACTTGTAGCTATAGTTAGAGTAAAAGGTAGATGGGACAAAAAGAAAATGGCAACAGCAAGTAAGAGAGAGGTAAAAGTGTATAAACTAAGGGAGGAGGAAGTTAGGGTGAGATATAAGCAACTACTGGCAGAAAGGTGGGCTAGTGCAAGTATGAGTAGTGGGGGGGTTGAAGAGAGTTGGGATAGTTTTAAAAATGCAGTATTAGAATGTGGGGCAGAAGTTTGTGGCTATAGGAGGGTGGGTGCAGGAGGAAAGAGGAGTGAGTGGTGGAATGAAGAAGTAAAGGGTGTGATAAAAGATAAAAAGGTAGTTTATGAGAGGTTTTTACAAAACAGAAGTGTTAATAGAAGAGCAGAGTATATGGAGAGTAAAAGAAAGGTGAAGAGAATGGTGAGAGAGTGCAAAAGACGAGCGGATGAAAGAATGGGAGAGGCTTTGTCAAGAAATTTTGCTGAAAACAAGAAAAATTTTTGGAGTGAGATAAACAAGGTAAGAAAGCCTAGGGAATGAATGGATCTGTCAGTTAAAAACAGAGTAGGGGAGTTAGTAGATGGGGAGCTGGAGGTATTGGGTAGATGGCGGGAATATTTTGAGGAACTTTTAAAAGTCGATGAAAAAAGGGAGGCGGTAATTTCATGTACTGGCCAGGGAGGTACAACATCGTTTAGGAGTGAAGAAGAGCAGGATATGAATGTGGGGGAGGTGTGTGAAGCATTACGTAGAATGAAAGGGGGTAAAGCAGCTGGAACTGACGGGATCATGACAGAAATGTTAAAAGCAGGGGGGGATATAGTGCTGGAGTGGTTGGTATTTTTGTTTAATAAATGTATGAAAGAGGGGAAGGTACCTAGGGATTGGCAGAGAGCATGTATAGTTCCTTTATATAAAGGGAAGAGGGATAAAAGAGAGTGTAAGAATTATAGGGGAATAAGTTTACTGAGTATACCAGGTAAAGTGTATGGCAGGGTTATTATTGAAAGAATTAGACGTAAGACAGAGAGTAGGATTGCAGATGAGCAAGGAGGCTTTAGAGTGGGTAGGGGATGTGTAGATCAAGTGTTTACAGTGAAGCATATATGTGAACAGTATTTAGAAAAAGGTAGAGAAGTTTTCATTGCATTTATGGATTTAGAAAAGGCATATGATAGAGTGAATAGGGGAGCAATGTGGCAAATGTTGCAAGTGTATGGAATAGGTAGTAAGTTACTGAAGGCTGTAAAGAGTTTTTATGAGGATAGTGAGACTCAGGTTAGGGTGTGTAGGAGAGAGGGAGATTACTTCCCGGTAAAAGTAGGTCTTAGACAGGGATGTGTAATGTCACCATGGTTGTTTAATATATTTATAGATGGGGTTGTAAAAATGTAAATGCTAGGGTGTTGGGGAGAGGGGTGGGATTAAATTATGGGGAATTAAATGCAAAATGGGAGTTGACACAGTTACTTTTTGCTTATGATACTGTGCTTATGGGAGATTCTAAAGAAAAGTTGCAAAGGTTAGTAGACGAGTTTGGGAGGGTGTGTAAAGGTAGAAAGTTAAAAGTGAACATAGATAAGAGTAAGGTGATGAGGGTATCAAACGATTTAAATAAAGAAAAAATGGATATCACAATGGAGAGAGGGATTATGGAAGAAGTAAATGTTTTCAGATATTTGGGAGTTGACGTGTCAGCGGATGGGTTTATGAAGGATGAGGTTAACCATATAATTGATGAAGGAAAAAAGGTGAGTGGTGCGCTGAGGTATCTGTGGAGACAAAAAACGTTATCCATGGAGGCAAAGAAGGGAATGTACGAAAGTATAGTGGTACCAACACTCTTATATGGGTGTGAAGCATGGGTTGCAAATGCTGCAGCGAGGAGGAGGCTGGAGGCAGTGGAGATGTCCTGTTTAAGGGCAATGTGTGGTGTAAATATTATGCAGAAAATACGGAATGTGGAAATTAGGAGAAGGTGTGGAGTTACTAAAAGTATTTGTCAAAGGGCTGAAGAGGGGTTGTTGAGGTGGCTTGGTCATTTAGAGAAAATGGATGAAAGTAGAATGACTTGGAGAGCGTATAAATCTGTAGGGGAAGGAAGGCGGGGTAGGGGTTTTCCTAGAAAAGGTTGGAGGGAGGGGGTAAAGGAGGTTTTGTGGGCGAGAAGCTTGGACTTCCAGCAAGCATGTGTGAGCGTGTTAGATAGGAGTGAATGGAGACGAATGGTTTTGGGGACCTGACGAGCTGTTGGAGTGTGAGCAGGGTAACATTTTGTGAAGGGATTCAGGGAAACCAGTTAATTGATTTAGTTGGACTTGAGTCCTGGAAATGGGAAGTACAATGCCTACACTTTAAAGGAGGGGTCTGGGATAGTGACAGCTGGGAGGGACTATTCTCAGCTGTCGTATCTGAGCTCCTCTGCTAAGACAGTGATTATGTATGAGTGTGGTGAAAGTGTTGAATGATGATGAAAGTATTTTCTTTTTGGGGATTTTTTTTCTTTTTGGGTCACCCTGCCTCGGTGGGAGACGGCCGACTTGTTGAAAAAAAAAATATTAAGAATAAATTAATATTTTTAAATTAATTAAGAATAAAGTCGTGTGTTTACAATATCTACAGACCATAAGAGGGAACTGTACTGAAAAAAATCTTCATTTACGATTTTTATCCCCGGACATGATGAAGCATCACAATGTATTTCACGTGAAATGGAAAACCATTTATATCACATCCTATAATGTGATATTAAATTGCTTATGGCGTTAACCAGTAACCCAGCCAAAGGTGTCAGTCACATGAGAGGTATCAGTCACATGAGAGGTGTCAGTCACATGAGATTGACTAAAAGAAGATAGAAGGCAATATTTGTTCATAGATGCCATAATTTCTTGCAGTTTACGAAGAGTAATTTATGTGCATGGGTCTTATGTGCATGGGTCTTATGTGCATGGGTCTTATTCACAAGGAAGCTCGAGCCTTGTTTCGTGTTTAATGTTTTACGAGTCTGGTGTCATGTAGAATGATGGGTGTGCTGAGGCTGTCCTGTGACATCATGCTGGTGTCATGTAGAATGATGGGTGTGCTGAGGCTGTCCTGTGACATCATGCTGGTGTCATGTAGAATGATGGGTGTGCTGAGGCTGTCCTGTGACATCATGCTGGTGTCATGTAGAATGATGGGAGTGCTGAGGCTGTCCTGTGACATCATGCTGGTGTCATGTAGAATGATGGGTGTGCTGAGGCTGTCCTGTGACATCATGCTGGTGTCATGTAGAATGATGGGTGTGCTGAGGCTGTCCTGTGACATCATGCTGGTGTCATGTAGAATGATGGGTGTGCTGAGGCTGTCCTGTGACATCATGCTGGTGTCATGTAGAATGATGGGTGTGCTGAGGCTGTCCTGTGACATCATGCTGGTGTCATGTAGAATGATGGGTGTGCTGAGGCTGTCCTGTGACATCATGCTGGTGTCATGTAGAATGATGGGTGTGCTGAGGCTGTCCTGTGACATCATGCTGGTGTCATGTAGAATGATGGGTGTGCTGAGGCTGTCCTGTGACATCATGCTGGTGTCATGTAGAATGATGGGTGTGCTGAGGCTGTCCTGTGACATCATGCTGGTGTCATGTAGAATGATGGGTGTGCTGAGGCTGTCCTGTGACATCATGCTGGTGTCATGTAGAATGATGGGTGTGCTGAGGCTGTCCTGTGACATCATGCTGGTGTCATGTAGAATGATGGGTGTGCTGAGAAGCTGTCCTGTGACATCATGCTGGTGTCATGTAGAATGATGGGTCGTATGAAGCTGTCCTGTGACATCATGCTGGTGTCATGTAGAATGATGGGTGTGCTGAGGCTGTGCTGTGACATCATGCTGGTGTCATGTAGAATGATGGGTGTGCTGAGAGCTGTCCTGTGACATCATGCTGGTGTCATGTAGAATGATGGGTGTGCTGAGAAGCTGTCCTGTGACATCATGTTGTTCCCACAATCAATGAACCAAGTGAGATATTGAGATTCACGGTAATGAAGTTGTCCTTGTCGAGATGAATGTTAGGAAAAATGTGATCGTTTTTCATTAGCATTGCAACCCCACTCAAGGGACGCCTTGTTTTTAAAGGTTGACTAGCAGCAGCAGCATTCACATGGCCTGTTTTGTAGTTACGAAGCTCAATTTCCAGAAAATATGTTTCATGACAGCTTACTTAGGTTCTATTCATTTTCTTTCCCCTACTCCCTTGTTTGTTTAGCGCTCATTTAACCCCCACGTAATCCACAATCCAATATCATCCTGATGTGATATTCTACTCCTTGTCTGTGTGGTGATTTTGGTTGTATGGGCACCGATAATGAGTGGGCGGCTGCGTCAGAGGTGGGACCTGAAGCCGCTTCTTCGAAAGTCAGGTGACTTTCCTGGTGTAGGTAGATGAGGTGTGGCCTCACCTGCTGCAAGGGCAGGAGTGCCACTCACTGCTAGTTTTTAGGAAATACTACATATGCTTATAAAATTTAGGGAACTCCTTATTTTTAGTGAGCATAAGTCATATTTAAGTTAAATTTAACATATTAATCATATCTCACTATTTTGGAACATGTCTTCTTTTACATTATTTTTGGGTTGAGAGGGAAGCAAAGTTGCATATGTTCTTATTCACTAGTACATTAATTCTGTTTACATATTTTAGTAATCATCTAACAATACCGGCAGAAACCTGTGTGTCCATATTTATGGAGGAACTAAATGGGCAAGATGTGTTGCTACTGCAGACAATCCACTCAGGTTTAAGTATAGCGAGTCTAGGTTTTAAATGTTTGGAATGTGTGGCAGCAACTTGTATCATCTTTAGACATACGACAACGACGGTGAGTGATCATTTTTTGTGACTTGTTTGTGAAATTTTGGTTTTGTTCGCTCCCATGGTGTTATATTAGTGAAGGCCTTGAGGGAAGAGAAAATATCCATAAAGGAAATAGTACGACAGAGGGTGGTGTGAGGGAGGTCACAAGACCGGTCCGACACCGTTGTTCCTGCTTCCGAAACCAACCCTTGACGGAAGTATAGTGACTAAGAACTTTGCAACTTCGTCTTCAGGAGTAAAGAAAACTTAACCATACCTGATCAAAGATGTGTCGGAGAGGACCATACACCAGAGGCTGCAGAAAAACTTGTATCTTCTCTCACGGCGAACACTTGTACAATCTGTCATACAAGGCTGTGACTACTAGGAAGTCAGGATTTTAAATAAATACCAGCAGTGGAAAATGTTTAGTGATGAATCCAACTTTATGTACATCCAAGGAACGCCCCAGCAGTAGCAGCAGGTGCGACATGAAGTATGTGCAGAAAGTGTTACTCACACTGTTGTGGATTGGGGCGCTGTCAGTGTGTAAAGGAAAGGGAAGCCTTTCTCTTCCTTCCTATAAACGGCAGTATTTTTTTTATAAAAATATAATGCGCCCTTACACACCTCTGCAATATTTAAAAATACTACGACAACACTACAAAAGCTACAAAAACACTACAAAAACACTACTTAAAAGTGGTTCAGTGAAAATATTAATGTGCTTAACTGGCATGGCAATAGCCCAAATTTATATCCTATAGAAAATGCGTAGCCTAAAATGAAGAACGACCTAAAGAAGCAAGACACTTCGCTGTGACACAGCTGTCGGCCATTGCTTAATTTTTATCTTTCAGCAGACTGGATGCCCGGGCGCCAACATGACTCCATGCCCGGGCGCCAACATGACTCCATGCCCGGGCGCCAACATGACTCCATGCCTGGGCGCCAACATGACTCCATGCCCGGGCGCCAACATGACTCCATGCCCGGGAGCCAACATGACTCCATGCCCGGGAGCCAACATGACTCCATGCCTGGGCGCCAACATGACTCCATGCCTGGGCGCCAACATGACTCCATGCCTGGGCGCCAACATGACTCCATGCCTGGGCGCCAACATGACTCCATGCCCGGGCGCCAACATGACTCCATGCCCGGGCGCCAACATGAGTCCATGCCCGGGCGCCAACATGACTCCATGCCCGGGCGCCAACATGACTCCATGCCCGGGCGCCAACATGAAATCATTAAAGTCAAGGGAGAGATGACAAAATATAATAGGTAAGGTTATATCAGTTTTATAGTACTACTTTGGCATTGAAACTAGTGTGTGAAACAGAGGAAGCAAGGATATTTTTTATATATTTATTATTTATTATATCAGGAGAGGTTGCAGCAATACATAATATTTTTTTTGAAAACTATTATTTTTTTCCTAAAATACTTGCATTGTTTTGTTGACGAGAAATATACAAGTGCAACATGTGAGCATGTCCACTGGTACAACTCGTCTTCGTAGCAGACTTGATCTGATATAGAGGTATTATACCTTTGATTTAATGATACTTGTCCCACACAACAACATGCGCATATTGATCATAGAAATATTTTTTTTTTAATTCCATTTCCAAATTCCTGATGTAACTTATTCGTGGGGCCGGCAAGTGATGTATGGATCTTACTGAAAGTTGCTATAGGGACTAAATTCGTGTTTATTGCAAGTTTTGCTTAGATTAAATATTAACTCGAGCTTTATATATATTCTAAGTCTGTGTGTAAATATGAAGCTGAAATGTGATAAACCAGGGAATAAATCTTTATTGGAAACAGGTTACGAACATGTATTATGTAAGATTTATTATAAAATATTATTATGAAATTCTGTGGGTAAGGACCATAAACCTGTACAGATTTCTGTACATGTAAGTTTGTCATATCAAGGGATAGACAGATGAGACCTTTCTTACCGTCAGTCTACAAGTAACGGGTAATGAGAGGAGCTAGTGAAAGCTCCACCTCACTTCACTACAAGTACTGGGAACTTCAATCACTTCCACGTAACCTTGTACTCACAAATTAGGCTTATACAGAGAGAACAAGGAGCCACAATACCGTGACTAGAACAATACACAAATAACCCGAACATAAGAGGAGGAACTTACTACGAGAAGGTCAATGAAGGGTTACTTAATCTCCCTATACCTACTGATCTCTTTCTTGATCTTATCCGCCTTTGTGTGGACTCAGATTCCTTTTTCTTCCAAGATAAATATTATTCTCAAACCTTCGGTGTCGCTATGGGCTCTCTTCTATCCCCTGTTTTTACTAACTTTTCTATGCAATACTTGGAAACTGTTCTTCATACTAGTGGTGTGCGCCCTTTCCTCTGGCTCCGCTATGTTGATAAAATCTTTGCTCTTTGGGTTGACGAATCTAGCCTCTTCCAACCATTCTTCGATGTCCTTAATAATCAAGTTCATTCCATCAAGTTTAAAAGCTGATTGGGAATCTAATTTTTTGTTTCCTGTCCTTGATGTTCATGTCCACCGCTCAGATACAGGTTTTGTTTTTTCCGTGTACCGCAAGCCTATGCACAGTGGCATGTACATTCACTACTTTTCTTATCATACTTCCTCTGTCAGGAAAAGTGTTCTTATTTCTCTCTTTCCCCCATACTCTCCGCATTTGTGACCCTCAGTTCCTTGAATCGGAAATTTCCACTCTTCGTAATTCATTCTCTCGTCTTGGCTACCATTCCCATTTCATAGACTCTGCCTTCTCATGTGCTAAACGGACTTTCTTCTCTCCCAACACTCTACTCCTGGGAACTCTCCTGTTCTCTGCCTTCCCTATATTTCCAGTCTTTCTAATCTCAACAACTCTCTTCGTTCCTTAGACGTCTAATTTATTTTTCGCTTGACTAACACCCTTCGCACTAATCTAGTTCGTACCTCTCCTGCTATAAATGCCTCTGATGTCTACTCTATTTCATGTTCCTCTTGTTCTTTTCAGTACTTTGAAGAAACTGGCCGTTCTCTTTCTAACAGACTTAATGAACACAAAAGAAGTGAAAGAAGTGTTAGGCTTGCTGACGCCAACAATGCTCTTTTCTGTCATGTTAGAGATCACAGTCATCCTATTGACTGGTCTTCTGCTAAAACTGTCTAATCTACGTCTAACTTTCACAATCGCCGTCTTGTTGAATGCTCTCTTATACACAATTTCCTTGTATGATCCTTAGTCATGGTTTTTATTGTCTGTAGATGCCCTTCTTCCCATTACAGTGTCAAATTCTGCAAACTTCAGAACACACGTGACTTAATTTTTTTCTCCTCTTTCTACCTCTTCTCCTTTCCTTTTTTTTCTTTTTCTTGTTTTGGGTTTCCTTTGTTCTGCCGGTGAGTGTTTTGTCCTTTACTCCCCCTTCCCTGTGTTACCCCTTGGAGCTCTTAGCTTTCCCACAGTGCTCCTGGTTCAAGACCTTTGTATTACTACTTCCTTCCCTGCTACCTTTGGCTCCTACCTTCTCTTTTGCCTCCTTTTTCTCTCTCTCTTTCTATTTCTTGTCCTACCAACCATACTCCCTACTTCTCGCTACCACTACTTCTACTACTTCCAATACTACTCTACTACTACTACTACTACTCCCACCTCTCTTGTCTCGTCCCTGCCAGCTTGTCTATATATACTGCCTCCTTCTCTCCTTTCTGTTAGGTCTATAACACTGAGCAGAGGGTACCTGCAGATGTCACTTGATCCACGAGTCTTCACCTAGTGTTAGTTCGCCAGTTTTGAAAATTTGATGACGATCGCATAACGTCTTCTGTAGTTATAAACTATGTGGATTTTTTATTTTGTCTCAGAAAATCGTTGGGAAACATGGCAATAAATTTATGTAATTTTTATTGTTCTATGATTTTTCTCAGCCATGTTTTTTTTGTGGCTCGGGAACATACTTTGCTGTTAAGAGGATTAAAAAGTAATTTTACAGTGGCTAAAGCCACTTTTGAGAACAAGCAGTATGGTCACTGCTTAGGGTACCCCTGATGTTACCTGGTCACTGCCTAGGGTACCCCTGATGTTACCTGGTCACTGCCTAGGGCACCTCTGATGTTACCTGGTCATTAGTGAATGATCTGGAGAGTTACCTGAGATAAATGAAGACATCACAGAACATTTGAAAATCTTGAAGAATCACTTCAGTGGCTACTTTTCAAAAGACATGATTCCAACAGAGGGATAGATAATAAGACCTTTTGCCACTGAACTGTCAGAAATGAAAGAAGATGACCCAGCAATAGAGGAGGTGATTAATCTTCAATCCTCAGTTACTCTTAGAGAAGAATTTGAAAAGGTTGGTGTTCATTTTTGGGTAAAACTGGCAGATTCATTTCCACTGCTTACTCAGCGTGTCTTCCAAGTGCTGGTTCCTTTTGTCACTACATACTTATGTGAATCATGGTTCTCAAGTTTAGTAGCAGTGAAGACAAAGGCCAGGAACCACTGAAAGCCCATGACGATATGAGAGCAGCATTGTCATCAACAGCTCCTCCCATAAACAAACTGATTGACTCAATGAATCAGCAGTGTTGCCACTGATAATGTTTCCGGTGTTTCTGTTTGGTTTTTTTTTTTTGTGATAAGAATGAACTGTATAATTATTTCTTTAGAAAAGAATGTTTTATTTTTTTATTTTTGGTGATACGAATGTATATTACTATTTTTGTGCAAAACCTGAATAATTTATTTTTTTCTGGCCTTCATGTTTTTCTGTCCCTTTATGATGGCGATAATTTTTTGTATGGAAGTAAAGTGGTAAATGGAGAAATACATCAAACCGAGGGGGTTAATGATGGAGGAAAAGTTGAGAATCCCTGCCAGCATGTATGTAAACACTCCCTCGCACACGTATATGTTTACATCACTCACACACATGTTCACATATGTCTACATCACTCACATATAATTTCAGACATGTTCAAACATGTTCACACATGTTCAAACATGTTCACACATGTTCACACATGTTCACACAATCGCTACGCACATGTGCGTTTTCTCTCACTTCCGTTAAAATGACATTATATTGCACAAGCAATAAAACGGAAATAAAAATAATTGAGTATAAATTTTAATAAAATCCCGATTAAACAAAGAAGAGAATGTTATTTTTCATTATTTACAAGATATTCTTAATGAGAATTGTAAAGACGTAAAAAAGTGAGAGTCGAAGGAAACTTGTGTTGGATAAAGTAGAGAAGACGATGGTAAGTTTTCTTAAGAAAGTTAAACTTGCAAGAAATGAATATTTACCAATTAAATAAGTCTTTTATTTTTTACTTTACAGATCTTCACTTCTCTGACCTCCTGAGAGAAAGTATTGATAGTGACACACACACACACACACACACATACACACACACACACACACACACACACTCACACACACACATACACACACACACACACACACACAGAGGGAACAGAGGGGGTGGAGGAGTGGCACTGCTGATCAAAAACCGATGGGATTTTGACGAGATGGAGAGAGGAGACAGAGGAGAAGCTGGGGATTACATAGTAGGGATGCTACAGTCTGGAGGTCCCAAGGTGGTAATTGCAGTGATGTATAACCCACCACAGAACAGCAGGAGGCCAAGGCAAGAGTATGATGAGAGTAACAGAGCGATGATTGACACACTGGCAGAAGTGGCCAGAAGGGCTCGCGCGAGCAGGGCGAAGCTACTGATCATGGGTGACTTCAACCATAAGGAAATTGATTGGGAGAACTTGGAGCCACATGGGGGCCAAGAAACGTGGAGGGCTAAGATGCTGGAGGTGGTACTGGAAAATCTCATGTACCAACACGTAAGGGACACTACCAGAGAGAGAGGAAATGACGAACCAGCGAGACTGGACCTAGTATTCACCCTGAGTAGTGCAGATATTGAGGACATCACACATGAAAGCCCCTTGGGGCCAGTGATCATATGGTTCTAAGTTTCGAATACATAGTAGAGTTACAAGTGGAGGGGAAGCAGGAAGGGCTGCACAAATGAAGCTAAACTACAAGAAAGGTGACTATGTGGGCATGAGGAACTTCCTGCACAGAGTTCAGTGGGACAGAGAGATGGCAGGGAAGTCAGTAGACGAGATGATGGAATATATGACAACAATTTGCAAGGAAGCTGAGGAGAGGTTTATACCCAAGGGTAACAGGAGAAGCGAAAAAGACAGGATGAGCCCATGGTTCACCCAAAGGTGCAGGGAAGCCAAAACCAAGTGTGCAAGGGAATGGAAGAGGTACAGAAGGCAAAGAACCCCGGAGAATAAGGAGAGCAGTCGTAGAGCCAGAAATGAATATGCACAGATCAGAAGGGAGGCCCAAAGACAGTACGAGAATGACATAGCAGCGAAAGCCAAATCTGACCCAAAGCTGCTGTACAGCCACATCAGGAGGAGAACAACAGTCAAGGACCAGGTGATCAGGCTGAGGAAGGTAGGAGGGAGGTCACAAGAAATGACCGGGAAGTGTGTGAGGAGCTCAACATGAGATTCAAAGAGGTGTTCACAGAGGAGATAGAAGGGCCTCCAGAAAGGAGGAGAGGTAGGGTACACCATCAAGTGCTGGAAACAATACACACAAATGAGGAGGAAGTGAAGAGGCTACTAAGCGAGCTAGATACTTCAAAGGCGATGGGGCCAGATAACATCTCTCCATGGGTCCTGAGAGAGGGAGCAGAGGAGCTATGTGTACCCCTAACAACGATCTTCAACACATCTATCGAAACAGGGCAACTACCTGAGGTTTGGAAGACAGCAAATGTAGTTCCAATTTTTAAAAAAGGAGACAGAACGTAGCACTAAACTACAGACCAGTGTCACTGACATGTATTGTATGCAAGGTCATGGAGAAGATAGTCAGGAGAAGGGTGGTTGAGCACCTAGAAAGGAATGAGCTTATCAACGACGGCCAACACGGTTTCAGGGACGGGAAATCCTGTGTCACAAACCTACTGGAGTTCTACGACAGGGTGACAGCAATAAGGCAAGAGAGAGAGGGGTGGGTAGATTGCATATTCTTGGATTGTAAGAAGGCGTTTGACACAGTTCCACACAAGAGATTAGTGCAGAAGCTGGAGGACCAGGCAGGGGTAACAGGGAAGGCACTACTTTGGGATCAGGGAATACCTGTCAGGAAGACAGCAGCGAGTCATGGTACGTGGCGAGGTGTCAGAGTGGGCGCCGGTGACGAGCGGGGTTCCACAGGGGTCAGTCCTGGGACCAGTGCTGTTTCTGGTATTTGTGAACGACATGACGGAAGGAATAGACTCCGAAGTGTCCCTGTTTGCAGATGATGTGAAGTTGATGAGAAGAATTCAATCGGACGAGGACCAGGCAGAACTACAAAGGGATCTGGACAGCCTGCAAGCCTGGTCCAGCAACTGGCTCCTGGAGTTCAACCCCACCAAGTGCAAAGTCATGAAGATTGGGGAAGGAAAGAAGACCGCAGACGGAGTACAGCCTAGGGGCCAGAGACTGCAAACCTCAATCAAGGAAAAGATCTTGGGGTGAGTATAACACCAGGCACATCTCCTGAGGCGCACATCAACCAAATAACTGCTGCAGCATATGGGCGCCTAGCAAACCTAAGAACAGCATTCCGACATCTTAATAAAGAATCGTTCAGGACCCTGTACACTGTGTACGTTAGGCCCATATTGGAGTATGCAGCACCAGTTTGGAACCCACACCTAGCCAAGCATGTGAAGAAGCTCGAGAAAGTGCAAAGGTTTGCAACAAGACTAGTCCCGGAGCTAAGGGGTATGTCCTACGAGGGGAGGTTAAGGGAAATCGACCTGACGACACTGGAGGACAGGAGAGATAGGGGAGACATGATAACAACATATAAGATACTGAGAGGAATTGACAAAGTGGACAGAGACAGAATGTTCCAGAGATGGGACACAACAACAAGGGGACACAGATGGAAGTTGAAGACTCAGATGAATCACAGAGATGTTAGGAAGTATTTCGTCAGTCACAGAGTTGTCGGGAAGTGGAATAGTTTAGGAAGCGATGTAGTGGAGGCAGGCTCTATACATAGCTTTAAGCAGAGGTATGATAAAGCTCATGGCGCAGGGAGAGTGACCCAGTAGCGGCCAGTGAAGAGGCGGGGCCAGGAGCTTTGACTCGACCCCTGCAACCACAACTAGGTGAGTACAACTAGGTGAGTACACACACACACACACACAGGTGAAAGTAGAAAATGATATACAGGCGAAGTATTTGTTAGTGTGATGATGGAAGAGTCAGGACTCCAATGATCCATCTTGTTAGTGTGATGATGGAAGAGTCAGGACTCCAATGATCCATCTTGTTAGTTTGATGATGGAAGAGTCAGGACTCCAATGATCCATCTTGTTAGTTTGATGATGGAAGAGTCAGGACTCCAGTGATCCATCTTGTTAGTGTGATGATGGAAGAGTCAGGACTCCTACGATCCATCTTGTTAGTGTGATGATGGAAGAGTCAGGACTCCTACGATCCATCTTGTTAGTGTGATGATGGAAGAGTCAGGACTCCTACGATCCATCTTGTTAGTGTGATGATGGAAGAGTCAGGACTCCTACGATCCATCTTGTTAGTGTGATGATGGAAGAGTCAGGACTCCTACGATCCATCTTGTTAGTGTGATGATGGAAGAGTCAGGACTCCTACGATCCATCTTGTTAGTGTGATGATGGAAGAGTCAGGACTCCTACGATCCATCTTGTTAGTGTGATGATGGTAGAGTCAGGACTCCTACGATCCATCTTGTTAGTTTGATGATGGAAGAGTCAGGACTCCAGTGATCCATCTTGTTAGTGTGATGATGGAAGAGTCAGGACTCCTACGATCCATCTTGTTAGTGTGATGATGGAAGAGTCAGGACTCCTACGATCCATCTTGTTAGTGTGATGATGGAAGAGTCAGGACTCCTACGATCCATCTTGTTAGTGTGATGATGGAAGAGTCAGGACTCCTACGATACATCTTGTTAGTGTGATGATGGAAGAGTCAGGACTCCTACGATACATCTTGTTAGTGTGATGATGGAAGAGTCAGGACTCCTACGATCCATCTTGTTAGTGTGATGATGGAAGAGTCAGGACTCCTACGATCCATCTTGTTAGTGTGATGATGGAAGAGTCAGGACTCCTACGATCCATCTTGTTAGTGTGATGATGGAAGAGTCAAGACTCCAGTGATCCATCTTGTTAGTGTGATGATGGAAGAGTCAGGACTCCTATGATCCATCTTGTTAGTGTGATGATGGAAGAGTCAGGACTCCAGTGATCCATCTTGTTAGTGTGATGATGGAAGAGTCAGGACTCCAATGATCCATCTCATGTTATGTACAAGTCTCTTCTTAGGGTAAACA
>WNWK01045692.1:0-14619 GCA_009830355.1 Cherax destructor | reverse complement strand
GAACCCTCCTGAGAAATTCCCCATACCCGTGTAGCCCCTCATTAAAGCCCTTTTTGCCCCCTTTAGCATTTTTTCCCTTCCACCTGGCTCTACAATGTACTCAAAGCTCAGCGCCATATGGTCACTGGCTCCCGGGGGCTCTCGTGTTTGTTTTCAATATTGAGCTGTTCGGGGTGAATAAAAAGGTCCAGTCTTGCTGGTTCATTTTCCCCCACTCTTTGTCCCTGACATTTTGGGGCATCGGGTTTTCCCAGTACCACGTCCATCATCTTGGCCTCCTTCTGGACCCCCCGTGGTTTTTGGTTCCCCCCAGTCGATCTCCCTGTGGTTAAAATCCCCCAAACCCGAATTTGCTCCTCATGTGTGTTTTTTTGCCACCTCCCCCAGAGTGCCCAAATCCCCTTTGTTCTACATTTTCTTCCTGCCTCCTGCAGTTCTGTGTGTGTGTGTGGTGTGTTTGTGTGTGTGTGTGTGTGTGTGTTGTTCCCTTTTTTGCCTAGGCAAATTGATTAGAATTAGGCCTGTTGTATATGTGTGTGTGTGTGTGTGTGTGTGTGTTTTTTGTGTGTTTGTGTGTGGGGGTTGTGTGCCACAGGTAAACCCTTTTAAGAACAGTACCGAACCAACAGATATAGCCAGACCGCCATTTTCAACAGTCTTCACCACCAACAGATCAACAGACAGCCCTAGACAACACACAACAGACCCCGTCCTTTTTAAAAAACGGACCCCAACATTCCCCACTTACCCCCAAACAGTTGAACACGCCCCACTTTTGGAGACAGACAAAACAGTCAACCACCCCAGTGGAAAAAGTCAAAAACCTTTTGACCAGCCAACAGAGCCTTCCGTTGGCAACAGATGTTTTTGAATCCACTGACCACAAACTTCCCCGGGGAATTGGAAAAAAATTTTAAAAAAAAATGAGAGAGAAAGAACAGATTCCTTTTCCCTTTTTAAAAAAGACAAAAGATAGAAAAAAGAACAGAGAGACAGAGACAGACAGACAGACAAAGACACAAAAGAGACACAAAAGAGATAGAGGGAAGAAGACAGACAGAGACAGAGAGAGACAGGCAGCCAAAGAGAGAGACAAAGAAAGGACAGAGACAGACAGGGAGAGATAAAGACAGACAGAAAGAGAGAGATACAAAAAGAGAGAGAGAGACAAAAGAGGGCCAAAGTTGTCAATTAGACTCTTTACAGAATGATAAAAAAAATGTTCCCTAATTGCCTGTGGCCCAAAAAAAAGGGAGCTTCCCCAAGTATTGTGTTGGACAGCACTGGGGATGTGTTGGACATGCACTGGACACGTGTTGGGGATGCACTGGGGACGTGTTGGACATGCACTGGACACGGGGTTCAACTGAAAATGTTGGACATCACTGACACGGGGTTTGGCTGCACTGGGGACGTGTTCGACAGCACTGGGGACGTGTTGGGGATACTGGGGACGTGTTCGACATGCACTGACACTGTTGGGGGTCAACTATACATGCACTGGACACGTGTTGACATACTGGGAAGTGTTCGACATGCACGACACGTTGGGGATGCACCGAATTTTGCAGGCCTTCACATGCACTGGGGACGTTGACATCACTGGACAGTGTTGCATGCACTGGGGAGTTGAAAATGGGGGACGGGGAAGATGGGGGACGGGGAAGCACTGCCGTTGAAGCACCACGGATCACGCATGGAAGCACGGGGCACGGAACCCCTGGACATGTTGGGCATCATGGGACGTGGGAATGCCTGGCAGGGGGACATAGGGCACTTTGCATGGTATGGGGAAAATGCACGGGCACGGGGTAAATGCACTGGAAAACGGGCCCTGCATACACGGGGAATCCCACCGGGAAATATGACATTTGGCCACCGGGCCCGGGTTGGGAAAGCACTGACAGGTTGGGCCCCTGACCGGGCACGGGGAAGACTGAACCCGGGTGGGGGACCACATTTTTGGGGGCCCCGGTCTTTTAACTGTTTTTGGGGGCCTTTCCCAAACCCCCCCAGCAGACCCAAAAAAAAAGGGGGGACTAGAGTCTTCGGGCCCCCGGGGGAAAGGGGAAGCTTAAGCTTCAATAGTTTAAATGATCCCCCAAAAGGGGATGCTGGGGAAGAGGATATGTTCTCGACATGTTTGACACGTTTTCACACACGCGATGAAGGCTTGTTTTTGGGGCGTCAACAAATTGAATTTTGGGGAAGTTTTAACGACCCTGAGCGGGGCAGCGAAATGGCCTCAACGGGGGTTTGTGGGAAAGCCCTGCCCCCATATTTTTATGAATGTGAAAACCCTCTTTTTTGCTCGGGGGGGGAATTAATGCCCAAGTTTTTCCCCCTTCTCGGATAAACCCCATAAACCATTTAAATTGATACTAGGTTTTGTTTTCTTCCCCCCCTGCCTTTTTGTACCTCACCCCCTCTGTACCTCACCTGCCTTTTTTACTCACCTGTCATCTGAATTTTACCAGCCCCCGTTTTTATTTTGCCTTTCCCCCCTTTATCGGGGCCTCTGACTCACCCGTTTTAAAATTTACCTGTCCTCTGAAATTTTTCTCTGTACTCACCTGTCCTCTGTCCCCCACCCCTTTTTGTCCCCTTACCAGCCCCCGTCCCCCATCTGCCCTTTATTTTATCTGCCCCGTTTTCCACCTGTCCTTTTACCCCCTTTTCCCCCCTGTACCCACCGCCCCCTGTACCCCCATCGGGGGCCGGGGGTATTCACCCCTTTACTCACCTGTCCTGTTTCTACCTTCCTCTGAAATTTTCCCCCGCCCCGGCCCCACCTTTCCCTGTATTTTACCCGCCTTTTTGGGTTTTAACTGCCCCTTTTTTTCTCACTTTTCCCTTAACCCCTTTCCTGTACAACCCGTTTTTCACCCCACCTGCCCCCTTCATTTCACCGGGGCCCCCTGTACTACCTGTCCTCGGCCTCAATTCCCCCTTCCTTCATTTCCTCGGGTTTTCCTCACCTTTTCCCCTGTACCCCTCATTTCCCTTTTGGGACCTTTATCTTTTGTGGCCCAAAATTTCTGTACCACCTGCCCCCTGTCCCCACCTGTCTTTTGTACTACCTGTCCTCACTACCTGTCCTCTGTCCCCCACATGTCCTCTGACTTTATCTGCCCTTTTTCACCTTTTCCTCTGTACCACCTGTCCTCTGTCCCCCACCTGTCCTTCTGACTCTATATTTTCCTTTTCCCACCTGTTTAACTAAAATTTACCCCCTTTTTGTCCCCCATTTTGTCCTCTGTCCCCCCATCTGTCCTGTGTATTCACCTGTCCCTTCTGTACCCCCTTTCCTCTGTACTCACCTGCCCTTTTTCCCATCTGTCCTGTTTTTTACCTGCCTTTTTTCCTCCCCGGGTATTCCCATTTCCCCTTATTTCATTTGTCCTCTGTTTTTTCACCGTCCTCTGCCCCTCCCCCTCTAAAATTTCCCTTTTTTCCCCACTTTCACCTGTCCTTTGTACCTTTTCTCCCCTTGTATTTCCTCCCCTTTTCCCTCACCCCCTCTTACCCACCTTTTTTTTTGTTCTCCCTTTTGTCCCGGGGTACCTCACCTATCCCTTTGTACTCACCTCCCCTCCCCGGCCCCTCCCTCCCCTTCTAAAATTCACCTGTCCTCTCCCCCATGGGGCCTTTTCGCCCTTTTTCTTCCCGCCTCAGTTGTCCTTACCTCACCTATTGGACATCACCTGTTTCTAAAATTTCACCTGTCATTTGTACCCTCACCTGTCCTCGTTCCCACCTGTCCTCTGTCCTACTGTCCTCTGTATTTCACCTGTCCTTTTTAAATTCATCTGTCCTCTGTACCTCACCTGTCCTCTTACCATCTGTCCTGTGATTCTACTTGCCCTTTGCTCACCTGTCTTTTACCATCCGTCCTCTGTATTTTCACCTGTCCTCTGAATTCCCGCCCTTTCTGACACCTGTTCCCCGAACATTCATCTGCCCTGAACTCCCCCACCCCCTGATTTCACCGTCCTATTTTAAACCCCATCGCCCTCTGTACCACCTGTCATCTATACCTCACCTGTCTTCTATCCTCACCTGTCCTCGGGCCCAACACCTGTCCTCGTTCACCTGTCCTTGTACCTCACCTGTCCTCTGTACCTCATCTGTCCTCTGTACCTCACCTGTCTTCTGTACCTCATCAGTCCTCTGTCCTCACCTGTCATCTGTATCATCTGTCCTCTGTACCTCATCTGTCCTCCTGTCTCACCTGTCCTCAATCCACCTGTCCTCTGTACCTCATATGTCCTTTCTGTACCTCACCTGTCCTCTGTACTCCATCTGTCCTGTAATTTCTACTTGTCCTCTGTACTCACCTGTATTCTGTACCTCATCCGTCCTCTGTACCTCACCTGTCCTCTGTACTCATCTCTCCTCTGTACCTCACCCTGTCCTCTGTACCTCATCTGCCCTGTGTATCTCACTTGTCCTCTGTACTTCACCTGTCTTCTGTCCTCATCCGTCCTCAGTCCTCACCTGTCCTCTGTACCTCATCTGTCCTATGTACCACTCCCATCCTCTGTACCTGCCTGTCATCTGTACTCACCTTGTCTTCTGTACTCTCACCTGTCCTCTGTTCCACACCTTCCTCTGTACCTCATCTGTCCTCTGTACTCACCTGTCATCTGTACCTCATCGTCCTGTGTATCTCACTTGTCTCTGTACCTCACCTGTCTTCTGTACTTCATCCGTCCTGTACCTCACCTGTCCTCTGTACTCATCTGTCATCTGTACCTCATCCTCCTCTGTCTCACCTGTCCTCTGCACCTCACCTGTCCTCTGTACCTCATCTGTCCTCTGTACCTCACCTGTCCTCTGTACTCTTCATTTGTCCTGTGTATCTCACCTGTCCTTGTACTCTACCTGTCCTTTGTACCTCACCTGTCCTCTGTACCTCATTCGTCCTATGTACTCACCTGTCCTCTGTACCTCACCTGTCCTCTGCACCTCACCTGTCCTCTGTACCTCATCTGTCCTCTGTACCTCACCTGTCCTCTGTACCTCATTTGTCCTGTGTATCTCACCTGTCCTCCGTACCTCATCTGTCCTTTGTACCTCACCTATCCCCTGTACCTCACATGTCCTATGTACCTCACCTGTCCTCTGTACCTCACCTGTCTTCTGTACCTCACCTGTCTTCTGTACCTCACCTGTTCTCTGTTCCACACCTGTCCTCTGTACCTCACCTGTCCTATGTACCTCACCTGTCCTCTGTACCTCATCTGTCCTCTGTACCTCACCTGTCCTCTGTACCTCATCTGTCCTGTGTATCTCACTTGTCCTCTGTACCTCACCTGTCCTCTGTACCTCACCTGTCCTCTGTACCTCACCTGTCCTCTGTACCTCACCTGTCCTCTGTACCTCATCTGTCCTCTGTACCTCACCTGTCATCTGTACCTCACCTGTCCTCTGTACTCTCACTGTCCTCTGTAACCTCACCTGTCCTCGTATCTCATCTGTCCTGTGTATCTCACTTGTCCTCTGTCCTCACCTGGTCTTCTGTACCTCATCCGTCCTCTGTCCTCCCTGGTCCTCTGTCCTCATCTGTCCTCTGTCTTCACCTTCCTCTGTACCTCATTCTCCTGTGTATTTCACTTGTCCTCTGTACTCCACCTGTCTTCTACATCATCTGCCCTTCTGTATCTCACCTGTCCTCTGTACCTCATCTGTCCTTCTGTACTCACCTGTTCTCTCATCATCATCTGTCCTCTTAATCTCACCTATCCCCTGTACCTCACCTGTCCTATGTACCTCATCTGTCCTCTGTACCTCACCTGTCATCTGTACCTCACCTGTCTTATATACTTCCCTCCACACCTGTCCTCTGACCTCCCCCTTTGCCTCTGTACCTCACCTGCTTCCTCTTACCTCATCTGTCATCTGTACCTCACCTGTCAGCTGTACCTCATCTGTCCTCTGTACCTCATCTGTCCTGTGTATCTCACCTGTCCTCTGTACCTCACCTGTCCTCTGTACCTCACCTGTCCTCTGTACCTCATCTGTCCTCTGTACCTCACCTGTCCTCTGTACCTCACCTGTCTTCTGTACCTCATCCGTCCTCTGTACCTCACCTGTCCTCTGTACCTCATCTGTCCTCTGTACCTCACCTGTCCTCTGTACCTCATCTGTCCTGTGTATCTCACTTGTCCTCTGTACCTCACCTGTCTTCTGTACATCATCCGTCCTCTGTACCTCACCTGTCCTCTGTACCTCATCTGTCCTCTGTACCTCACCTGTTCTCCGTACATCATCTGTCCTCTGTACCTCACCTATCCCCTGTACCTCACCTGTCCTATGTACCTCATCTGTCCTCTGTACCTCACCTGTCATCTGTACCTCACCTGTCTTCTATACCTCACCTGTCCTCTGTTCCACACCTGTCCTCTGTACCTCACCTGTCCTCTGTACCTCACCTGTCCTCTGTACCTCATCTGTCCTCTGTACCTCACCTGTCATCTGTACCTCATCTGTCCTGTGTATCTCACTTGTCCTCTGTACCTCACCTGTCTTCTGTACCTCATCAGTCCTCTGTACCTCACCTGTCCTCTGTACCTCATCTGTCCTCTGTACCTCATCTGTCCTCTGTACCTCACCTGTCCTCTGTACCTCACCTGTCCTCTGTACCTCATCTGTCCTCTGTACCTCACCTGTCCTCTGTACCTCATCTGTCCTGTGTATCTCACTTGTCCTCTGTACCTCACCTGTCTTCTGTACCTCATCCGTCCTCTGTACCTCACCTGTCCTCTGTACCTCATCTGTCCTCTGTACCTCACCTGTCCTCTGTACCTCATCTGCCCTGTGTATCTCACTTGTCCTCTGTACCTCACCTGTCTTCTGTACCTCATCCGTCCTCAGTACCTCACCAATCCTCTGTACCTCATCTGTCCTATGTACCTCATCTGTCCTCTGTACCTGACCTGTCATCTGTACCTCACCTGTCTTCTGTACCTCACCTGTCCTCTGTTCCACACCTGTCCTCTGTACCTCATCTGTCCTCTGTACCTCACCTGTCATCTGTACCTCATCTGTCCTGTGTATCTCACTTGTCCTCTGTACCTCACCTGTCTTCTGTACCTCATCCGTCCTCTGTACCTCACCTGTCCTCTGTACCTCATCTGTCATCTGTACCTCATCTGTCCTCTGTACCTCACCTGTCCTCTGCACCTCACCTGTCCTCTGTACCTCATCTGTCCTCTGTACCTCACCTGTCCTCTGTACCTCATTTGTCCTGTGTATCTCACCTGTCCTCTGTACCTCACCTGTCCTTTGTACCTCACCTGTCCTCTGTACCTCATCTGTCCTCTGTACCTCACCTGTCTTCTGTACCTCACCTGTCCTCTGTACCTCACCTGTCCTCTGTACCTCATCTGTCCTCTGTACCTCATCTGTCCTCACTAAATTACTATTGGTAATTAAAGTTACATTTATCTGCACTAGTTACCTTCAAGGTGATCACTGGTGGCGTGCCTCAGGTAATTACCTTGGGTCACACCTCATTATTGTCTTCTCTGTTGTTAGTTGTTGTTGTCTTAGTCCCTCTCTATGCTAATTACCTGGCTGTTAGTGTCGTCTGAATCAGCCTGGGGGGTCGAGTCTACTGGCCGGAACCTGACGTTAATTTTTATGGTGCGAGGCTGACATTGGTATGTTTGGTGTTTGTTTATTGGTTTGTTTGTTATTGTTTTTGTTGTTCTTCTTCTTCAGCAGGAGTTAAAAGGGGGTGTCAGAGTTAAAAGGGGGTCAGAATTAAAGGGGGCAGAATTAAAAGGGGGTCAGAGTTAAAAGGGGTCAGAGTTAAAATGGGGGTCAGAGTTAAAAGGGTAGGAGTTAAAAGGGGTCAGAGTTAAAATGGGGGTCAGAGTTAAAGGGTCAGAGTTAAAAGGGGGTCAGAGTTAAAATGGGGGTCAGAGTTAAAAGGGGTCAGAGTTAAAAGGGGTCAGAGTTAAAGGGGCGAGTTAAAAGAGGGTCAGAGTTAAAATGGGGTGAGTTAAGGGGGTCAGAGTTAAAAGGGGGTCAGAGTTAAAGGGGTCGGAGCAAAGGGGGTCAGAGTTAAAAGGGGGTCAGAGTTAAAGGAGGTCAGAGTTAAAGGGGGTCAGATTTAAAGGGGGTCAGGAGTAAAATGGGGGTCAGAGTTAAAAGGGGGTCAGAGTTAAAGGGGGTAGAGTTAAAATGGGGTCAGAGTTAAAGGGGTCAGAGTTAAGGGTTAGAGTTAAGGGGGCAGAGTTAAAGGAGTCAGAGTTAAAATGGGGGTCAGAGTAAAGGGGCAGGTTAAAATGGGGGTCAGAGTTAAAGGGGGTCAGAGTTAGGTATTGAGCAGGTGTGAGGCAGGCACAGCAGTAACCATTAAACTGCTGGTGTTATATCTGCTGTCTGCTCCAGCTTCTACCCCCTGCACCCTGCCCCCTGCTCCCTGCACCCTGCCCCCTGCTCCCCCTGCTCTTGTGTGTGTATGTGTGTGTGTACCTACTTGTGTTTGCGGAGAGGGGGTCGATTCATGGCTCCTGGACAAGCATCTCAATCACTCACAAACAGTCACCCTTAATGCCTAGCTGCATTTTCCCCTGTCGTTCCTACTCTTTAAGCTGTGTTTGGAACCTGTTTCAACTTCTCCCTCATCCTGACTGTCAGCCTTTAACCACCCCTCAGGCTGAAGAAGTACTTCCTGATGGCCATATCACTAGAGAGAGAGAGAGAGAGAGAGAGAGAGAGAGAGAGAGAGAGAGAGAGATACAGGGTGTTGCGCATATTTACACGTTCTCGTGTGAATGTTTCAGGGCTCTGAAAGTTGGGAATTCTCTAGGCTGTCCCTGGGATCCAGGAGCCTTCGGAGGGATCCACGAGGGTTCCAGAGGCAGGGTGTTTCAGCCGTAATCCTGCAAGGAACCCTCCTTCAGCTTGCAGGAGTCTCCCAGCCACATAGAGGCCGGGGTTTTATGGTGATAGTGGCTTTGAGGAATGGGTAAGGCAGTCAACCTACCAGGGCGCCCCGGCTTCCGGGCCTTGCCCAGGCTTGCCCGGGCTTGTCCAGGCTTGCCCAGGCTTGCCCAGGGCCCAGGCTTGCCCAGGCTTGCCCGGGGCTTCCCCAGGCTTGCCCAGGATTGCCCAGGTTGCCCAGGCTTGTCCAGGCTTGTCCAGGCTTCCCCGGGTTGCCCAAGCTTGCCCAGGCTTGCCCGGGCTTCCCAGGCTGCCCAGGCTTGCCCAGATTCCCCCAGGCTTGCCCAGGCTTGCCTGTTGTTGCCTTCGCCCAAAAGGCCGGGTGACACACACACACACACACACACACACAGCAAACATAACAGGCACGATCCAGGTGCTTTGGGGACTGACCACTTGGGGTGTGATTGGCGTTTTTGGGGGGCAAAGGAAATTGACTGAGGTGTGTGTGTGTGTGTGTGTGTGTGTTTACAAACCAATTGTGGTTGCGGGGGGTCAAGGCACAGCTCCTGTGTGGAGTGAGAGAGAGAGAGAGAGAGAGAGAGAGAGAGAGAGAGAGAGAGAGAGAGAGAGAAGATTCAGTGTATTAAAGAAGACAAGAAAACTGGGAGAGAAAAGAGGGGAAGAAAAACAGGAATTACCCACACACACACACACACGGGGGAGCAGACAGACATACAAAGTACTAAGAGCAATTGAGAAAAGCCCGAAACAGCCACGAGAATTACCAGCCTCGGGTCCAGACCAAATTAGGGTCAGAGAAGGCCGTGCAGTAGGGCCTTGACCCCAATCAGTGACAGGAGGGTTCCCAAAGGATCAGCCCAAAAGGCCAGAACCCAAATAGGGCCCTGAAGGTCTTGAAATTAATAAATTTCAAATAAATGTAAAGTTCAGTAAGGTCGAAACAGCGTGGTTATAATGAAGAGAGAGACGGGAAGGGCAACCTTTTTTAGGCAAAGTTTTCGCCGGGATTGGGACTTATTAGTTGCACAGGGCGAAATGTTGTCTTGATTTGCCGTGGTTTGTTTAGTAAAAGGGAAAAGAGAGTGATGGAAGACTGATAAAGGGGGCCGCCCACACTCACCCACACCACCCACACTACCCACATCACCCACACTCACCCACAATAATACCCAACCTTTACCCACACCCCCACACATCACCCCACCCACCCACCACCCACATCACCCCCACTACCCACATCACCCACACTACCCACACTCACCACACTACCCACACTACCCACACCCCAACCCCAACCAACTCACCCAACTCACCCCCAATCACCCAACAACCCACATTTACCCCCAAACTTTTTTAACTCAAACCCCTTTTACACCCAACACTACCACCCACACCAATTTTCCCATCAACCCCACATTACCCAACTCACACCCATCCCCCACACACTTTACCCCACACTACCCACACACTACCACACTTCCACCCACAACTTTACCCACGCATCACCCACGACTTAATACGTTTCCATCCATCAATCAACCAACAGGATTAAAACCCCCACAATATCCTCGCCCGTCTACCTGAGTCTCTGGTATTGGACAACACACATCCATATTCTGAAGCCTCTACGACAGTTCTGTCAAGACCCACCAACCACCACCCAAACCCGCCCAAACAAAACCCACCTAAAAATTCTTTTTCCCTTCTATATGACATAGAGGAAGGATGCCTTTTTAAACTAGATTTAGAAGGGGAGAGAGAGAGAGAAATAGAGAAAGGCCTCCCTCTTCCCGCCCTCCTCCCTGTCTTTCCTCCCCCTTTTTGTTCTCCATCCCTCCTTTTTGCCCTCTCTCTCCCCCATCCCTCCCTCTGTCTTTTCTCTCCCCATCCTCTCCCTCCCCTTTCCTCCTCCCCTCTTTCCATCCCTCCTGCCCTCTCCATCCCCCCTCTTTTCTCTCCATCCCCCCTCTGGGGCTTCTCTCACCCCCTCTCCCCCCTTCCCTCCCCCTCCCCTTCTCTCTCCATCCCTCCTCTTCTTCTCTCTCCATCCCCTTTCTTCCCCATCCCCCCTCTTTTCCATCCCCTCTGCTCCGTTTTCTCTTCCCTCAGCCCTCTCCGTACTCTAAAAAAATTTTTCCCCCAGTGCCCGTTGCTTTTTCCTCAATGTAATGTGGCCAGCAAGGGTGCCTTCAATATCAGGGCATAAAAATGGGCCCTGAATGATTCCCGGCTGAACCCCTCCACCCACTTTACCTTAAAGTTTTAATGGCTATATTGATGGAAAGCTTAAACTACTGTGTTTATACGCAGACAGGAATGTATATACTAAAAGGTGTATATTTCTGTATATTTCGGCTTCTATCATATGTAAATTTCTTACTATATTTTCACTGACTGTCCCCATATTTATGGGATTCAAATGTATTTTGATGTTATTTTAGATGAAATGTAAGGGCAGGTTTCGATAGATGTCTGGTTATGGGTTAGTGGTACTGAGTAGGACATGCCTTGTATGGACCAGTAGGCCTGCAGCAGTGTTCCTCCATTCTTATGGTCTTATATCTGGTGTTATGTGCAGCTCTAGGCACTGTTGTTCATGTTGAATGAATGCCTCTAGAGTGGACACTGGGTGTCCGTAGCTGGTTGGTAGCACTCAGCTCACACATTGAGCTGGGGTTCGATCTCGTAGGGTGGAAACATTAGACGTGTTTTCTTAAGACACCTGCTGTCCATGTTCACCTAGCAGTAAAATAGGTACCTGGGTGTTAGTGGACTGGTGTGGTCGCATCCTGGGACAAAACTGACTCATTGCGGGAAATGCTCAGTAACAAGGGGTTTCTATATAGTAATATGTCATTGATGTCAGCTGTGTCTGTATACCTTGTATATGTACTTGTAGTAATAAAGATTATTATTATTGTTGAAAATGGTAAAAATACCATGGAGCTGAACTCTTCTCCAGGCTGAGGGACTGACCACCTCAAATACTTTTTCTCCAAGGCTGATGGACTGATTACATCATCTTTGACTACTACACCTGCTGCCTCTGTATTTGACTGAAGAAGCCTCACTGGTATCAGACACGAAGGGCGTTGACCCTGAAACCCTCTCCAGGTAAACTCCAGGTACTGTAGTGGGAAATGTTTCATCAGCTGTTGCACCTGTCTTAATCTTATTATTATTATTATTATTATTATTATTATTATTATTATTATTATTATTATTATTATTATTATTATTATTTTGTTGTTGTTGTTGTTGTTATTATTATTATTATGACACAATAATTGCCTAGTTAAACAGAGTATTTCGTGCACCACCAATGCATTTCACTCTGTCTGACTATTACATCCAGTCTCGACGGTTCAACTCGTCCTTCCCAGCCTTGTGGGTCACTTCACGTAACACATAATGACTCCGTGGGCAAGTGGAGAAGAATCTTCATCCGTGAGCCATGTGTCGTAAAGGCGACTAAAATGCCGGTAGCAGGGCTAGTAACCTTCACAATATACATTACTAAATAGGTTACTATTTAGGTTATTAAATAGGTTACATATTTAGGAATCGGTGGGAGACGGCTAGGTATATATCTTCTGCAGTCTCTCTACCCTGCCAGTCTTTTACAGTAAGATATTTTCCTCTATCTCTCTTATCTCTCCTTATCTCTCGTAATTTGCATTCACGATTCACGAAATCGTAATAATGCAATTGTAACAAACCAGGAACAGGTGGGATTTGAACCCATTGTTTACTCGCAATAGGTTTCAAACCTCACCAGTTCCGTGGTTTGATACATTCCTGAGGCAGTGACATTATCGAAGCTCTGAGTGTTGTGTGACTGAGGCAGTGACATTATCGAAGCTCTGAGTGTTGTGTGACTGAGGCAGTGACATTATCGAAGCTCTGAGTGTTGTGTGACTGAGGCAGTGACATTATCGAAGCTCTGAGTGTTGTGTGACTGAGGGCAGTGACATTATCAGCTCTGAGTGTTGTGTAACTGATACAGTGACATTATCGAAGCTATGAGTGTTGTGTGACTGAGGCAGTGACATTATCAGCTCTGAGTGTTGTGCGACTGAGGCAGTGACATTATCGAAGCTCTGAGTGTTGTGTGACTGAGGCAGTGACATTATCGTAGCTCTGAGTGTTGTGTCCCATCTCTGGAACATTCTGTCTCTGTCCACTTTGTCAATTCCTCTCAGTATCTTATATGTTGTTATCATGTCCCTATCCTCCTGTCCTCCAGTGTCGTCAGGTCGATTTTCCTTAACCTCTCTCGTAGGACATACCCTTAGACTAGTCTTGTGCAAACCTTTGCACTTTCTCGAGCTTTTTACGTGTTTGGCTAGGTGTGGTTCCAAACTGGTGCTGCATACTCCAGTATGGGCCTAACGTACACAGTATACAGGGTCCTGAACGATTCTTTGTTAAGATGTCGGAATGCTGTTCTTAGGTTTGCTAGGCGCCCGTATGCTGCAGCAGTTATTTGGTTGATATGCGCCTCAGATGTTCTTGGTGTTATATCACCCCAAGATCTTTTCCTTGATTGAGGTTTGCAGTATCTGGCCCCTAGACTGTACTCCGTCTGCGGTCTCTTTTTCCTTCCCACCTTCATGACTTTGCACTTGGTGGGTTGAACTCCAGGAGCCAATGCTGGACCAGGCTTGCAGCCTGTCCAGGTCCCTTTGTAGTTCTGCCTTGGTCCTCGTCGATTGAATTCTTCTCATCAACTTACATCATCTCAAACAGGGACACTTCGAGTTATTCTTCCTTCATGTCGTTCACAAATACCAGAAACAGCACCGGTCCACGACGGACCTCGTGGAACCCCACTCATCACCGGCAGCCCACTCTGGACACCTCGCCACTTACCATGACTCGCTGCTGTCTTCCTGACAGGTATTCTGATCATTGTAGTGCCTTCCTGTTACCCTGCCTGGTCCTTCAGCTTCTGCACTAACCTTGTGGAACTGTGTCAACGCCTTTTCAACCAAGAATATGCAACCTACCACCTCTCTCTTTTCATTGCTGTCATCCTGTCGTAGAACTTCCAGTAGGTTGTAAGGATTTCCGTCCCTGAAACCGTAGTTGGTCGTTGATAAGCTCATTCCTTTCTAGGTGCTCCACCCTCTTCTCCTGACTATCTTCCATGACCTTGCATGCTATACTGTCAGTGACACTGGTCTGTAGTTTAGTGCTAGTTCCTGTTCCTTTTAAAAATTGAAACTACATTTGCTGTCTTCATACTGTAGTTGCCCTGTTTCCGATAGATGTTGGAAGATCGTTGTTAGTGGTACACATAGCTCCTCTGCTCCCTCTCTCAGGACCCATGGAGAGATGTTATCTGGCCCCATCGCCTTTGAGGTATCTAGCTCGCCTCCTTTCTGTATCCCCTTCTATCTCCTCTGTGAACACCTCTTTGAATCTCATGTTGAGCTTCTCACACACTTCCCGGTCATTTCTTGTGACCTCCTCCTTCCTTCCTCAGCCTGATCACCTGGTCCTTGACTGTCGTTCTCCTCCTGATGTGGCTGTACAACAGCTTTGGGTCAGATTTGCTTTCGCTGCTATGTCTTCTAGTACTGTCTTTGGGCCCCTTCTGATTGTGCATATTCATTTCTGGCTCCACGACTGCTCTCCTTATTCTCCGGGGATTTGCCTTCTGTACCTCTTCCATTCCCATTGGTTTTCCCCACCTTT
>WNWK01045691.1:0-10000 GCA_009830355.1 Cherax destructor | reverse complement strand
TCTTTACTTCCCTCTTTATTCTCTCCTCAATTTGTTCTCTGCTTCTTTCTTGCTTTTCTATATTTTTCAGTTTATTCCCTGTTTCTTATGAATATTCACTGTTTCTCTTTCTTTAACTTTATCCTGTTTCTCTAAGTATATTCTCTGACCATCTCACTTTATTCTCTATTTCTCTCAATTTGTCTACTTATCTCAGTGTTCTCTTGTTTTCACTTTCTTAACTTTCGTTTTTGTTTTCCTGCTTTCGGTTTACTTTCTCCTCCTGCACTATCCTCTGCCACTCTTTATTTTCTACTCTGCCTATTCTCTGCTTTTTTCGTTTGCTCTTCATTGATTCTTTTTCAAATATTTTTCTCGTGTAATGTTGCCTCAGCTTGGGTTCAGCTCATTTAAAGTAGTATTACCTTTATCGCTTCAGTTATTAAGGAGTACTGATCTGGATTTTTAATAGACCCGCCCCTTAATGCATCTCTTACTGATCTTCGACTCTGTGTGTACTAGTGCTTGTCTGATTAGTTGGTTAGAGATGGGAGCAGAGAAACAAAGTTTTTAAAGAATCCAGGAATGGCAAGAGGAAGGAGGATGGTCCTCATGGTCTCCTGAGGGTACCTGCCCTGTCATGAAGCCCGGTCGGTTCTACCATGGTGCCCTGTTCTATTTTGATGTCCCATTGTTTTTCTTCGATGCCTCACTCGGTCCACCTATGATACCTCAGTCTTCCTAGCTATAGGACCAAGATTTACCATGATGCCCCACTCTATCCTGCTCCACCATAATACCCCACTCTATCCTGCTCCACCATAATACCCCACTGAGGCCTGCCATCATGGTCAGCTCTTGCATTATGCCCCACATAGTTCAGATATTATGCTCTTTCCTACCATGGTGCCAAACACTGTGTAGTCATGGTGCTGTGCCCTACCATGATGCCAACCTCTATCTGGTCGTGGTTCCCTGCCTTACCATGAAGCCAGGGTGATTATCCATGGTGCCATTTGCACTAAATATCCGCACTTAATTAAGTGCGGGTTTTTGGTGAAGTGCTCAGTCGCGGTATTGTGATTTTGTTCTTCATGGTGTTAAACTTACTATGATATTCCACTCTGCCCTACCATGATCGATCCCCTTTCACTAGTTGCCTTAACTCTAAAATTTCTTCGTGTATCTTAGCTAATGCGTCATTTTTATCCGATTATCTTTTGCTCCCCTTTTGTTGAGGCGTTGAATCAAGGATTGATGAGAGAAGTCTCTCTCTCTCTCTCTCTCTCTCTCTCTCTCTTTATTAACACAGGGTTTTACAAGGTTAGCTTAACGTTCCTAATTTTATTTACAAGCTAAGAGCTGTTACCTACATCAACTCATTCTCTCTCTCTCTCTCTCTCTCTCTCTCTCTCTCTCTCTCTCTCTCTCTCTCTTCTCTCTCAAGTAATAACCATACATCCATACACACAACAATACCATATTACCCTCGCGAAACGACAGTCTTAGAAAGGGGACGACAAAAGGAGAGGGGAGAAGAGAGGGGGAAAATGGAAAGAGAAAAAGGCAGCTACAAGATGAGGGGGAAAGATAGTGGGATAAGACGTGGTGAGGGTGGGGAAGGAAGACAATAAAGAGGGAGATGGAGAACGGTGGAAATATAAGATGGAGATGTGGGCTACGGGCACACTGTGATGCTGGACTGCCTCCCTCCCTTCCATTCTCCCTTACCACCCTGTTCTCGCACCAAGAAGGGTGATCGTCAACCATTCCATGTTTTCGAGGTTTTCCTCAGCCACGTCATCGCCAGATGTATTTCAACCTTTTTTTAAATTGCTTGTTTATGATTAAAAATACGTTTTCATGGGCTAGGTTAAGCTAGGCTAGCCTAGACTAGCACAGGATTTCCCTTCTCTGAAACTGTGCTGGTTATCGTGTATAATAAGCTTTCTAGGTACTCCACCATTGTTCTAATGAACTTCTCCATGACTCTGCGTACTATACATATCAGTTAAATGCTACCTACGTATCTCCTTTCTTAAAAATTGGGACTACATTTGTTGTCTTCCACAGCTTAGGTAGTTACTCTGTTTCGATAGATGTGTTGAAGATTGTTTTTAATAGCACACACAGTGCCTTTGCTCCCTGTCTCAAGACCCATGGAGAGATGTTTGGTCCCTCAGCCTTTTAGATATCTAGTTCGCTCAGCAGCCTCTTCACCTCCTCGGTTGTGTGTAGCGTGTCCAGCACTTGTTGGTGTACCCTACTATCCTGGTTTGCTGGAGTCTTTCTGTCTCCACTGAAAATACTTCTTTAAATCTCATGTTGAACTCTTCACATATTTTTGGTCGTTTCTTGTGGTCTTTCCCCAATCCTTCCTCATCCTGATTATCTGGTCCTTTACCGTTGTTTTCCTCCTAATGTGTCTGTACAACATCTTTGGGTCAGATTTGGTTTTCGATGTCATGTCATTCTTGAATTGCCGCTGGACCTCTCTCCTTATCCATGCATATTCGAAGCTCCGAGGGGCCTTTCATTTGTAATGTCCCCAATGTCTGAACAACTCAAGGTGAATGAGGTCCAGCCTTGGTGGTTCATCCTCTCCTCTTTCTCTGGTAGTGTCCCTAACATGTTGATGCAGGAGGTTTCCATTACCGCCTAAATCTTAGCCCTCCAAGTTTCTGGTCCCCCATGTGGCTCCAGGTTTTCCCATTCTCCTTGTGAATGAAATCACCCACATCTAGTAACTTGCCCTGCCCATGTGGATCCTTCTGGCCACCTCAGGTAGTGTGTCCACTATTGCTCTGTTGCTATTATCATACTTAGTCTTGCTATTCTGTGGCGGGTTATGCATAACTGCAATCACCACCTTGGGACCTCCAGTCTCAAGTGTTACGACGATGTAGTCCCTTACTTCCCTTCTGTCCATTCCTTCCAACTCCTCAAAACTCTTCTGGTTTTTGATGAACAGAGCAACTCCTACTCCCTACCCCCTCTGTTTCCTCAGAATCTGATATCTGGTTTACATGGATACTATGATGTCTGGGGACGCCTCAATGATTCTTTCGTGTCCCTCCTCGCTCTTATTCATTGGTGTGCCGTAACTTCAGCTTTTAAAAAGCTGTATTCTGGGGTTTGTGGGGCTGGGGCATTGGGAAACCTGTGTGTATGTACTCACCTAATTGTACTCACGTAATTGTGGTTACAGGGGTCGAGTCACAGCTCCCGGCACCGCCTCTTCACTGGTCGCCACTAGGTCCACTCTCTCCCTGTTCCATGAGCTCTATCATACCTCTTAAAGTTGTGTTTGGTACCTGCCTCCACTACCTCACTTTCCAAACTATTCCACTTCCTGACAAGTCTATGACTTAAGAAATAATTCCTAACATCCCTGTGACTCATCTGAGTCTTCAGTTCCAATTGTGACCTCTTGTTGCTGTGTCCCATCTCTGGAACATCCTGTCTTTGTCCACCTCGTCGATTCCTCTTAGTATTTTATATGTCGTTATAATGTCCCCTCTGTCCCTCCGGTCCTTCTGTGTCGTCAGGTCGACAATGAGTTCCCTTAACCTCTCCTCATAGGACATGCACATTAGCTCCGTGACTAGTCTCGTTGCAAACTTTTGCACTTTAGTTTCCTGACGTGTTTGGCCAGGTGTGGGTTCCAAACTGGAGCTACATACTCCAGTTTGGGCTTGACGTACACGGTGTACAGGGTCCGGAACGACTCCTTACTGACATGCCGGAATGCTATTCTTAGGTTAGCTCGATCGCTAGCGCACTCAGCTCACACTGAGATCCGGGGTTTGAATCTCCTCCGGAACGGCTGGAAAACATTAAGGACGTGTTTCCAGAAGACACCTGCTGTCCCTGTTCACCCATCAGTTTAAAATAGGTACCTGGGTGTTAGTCGACTGGTGTGGGTCGCATCCTGGGATAAAACTGACCTAATTTGCCCGAAATGCTCAGCATAACAAGCGGCTTTCTATATAGTAGTATGTCATTGATGTCAGCTAGGACTGTATACCTTGTACATGTACTTGTAGTAAATAAAGATATTATTATTATTATTATTATTATTATTATTATTATTATTATTATTATTATTATTATTAATGCTGCAGCAGTTATTTGGTTGATGCGCGCCTCAGGAAATGTGTTTGGTATTATGCACACTCCAAAATCCTTTTCCCTGAAAGAGGTTTGTAGTCTTTGATCCCCTAGACTGTACTCAGTCTGCGGTCTTCTTTACTCTTCCCAGATCTTCATGACTTTGCACTTGGTCGGGTTGAACTCCAGGAGCCAGTTGCTGGACCAGGCCTGCAGCCTGTCCAGACCCCTCATAGTCCTGCCTTGTCATCCTCCGACTGAATTTTCCTCATTAACTTCACATCGTCTGCAAACAGGGACACTTCTGAGTATTCCTTCCGTCATGTCGTTCACATATACCAGAAACAGCACCGGTCCTAGGACTGACCCTTGTGGAACCCCCGCTCGTGACAGGCCCCTACTTCCCGTCAAGTATTCTCTGATCCATTGCAGTGCCTTCCCTGATCCTCCAGCTTCTGCACTAATATCTTGTGTGGAACTGTGTCAAAAGCTTTCTTACAGTCCAAGAAAATGCAATCAACCCACCTCTCTCTCTCTCTCGTGTCTTACTGCTGTCACCTTGTCATAGAATTCCAGTAGGTTTGTGACACAGGATTTCACGTCTCTGAATCCTTGCTGGCTGTCGTTTATAATATCATTCCTTTCTAGGTGCTTCACCACTCTTCTCCATGACTTTTTATACAATACATATCAGTCTGTCTCCTTTTTTAAAAATTGGGACTACATTTGCTGTCTTCCATAACTCAGGTAGTCGCTCTGTGTGTGTGTGTGTCTTCAGGAGAGGAATGTATGTATATACATATATATATGCATACTTGCATGTATATACATATTATGTATGCTTGTATATGTGCTCATTTGTGCATCTATGTGTATCACTGGTGGTGTGAATGAGCGGGGTATTGATAGTTATGATAGTGGTAGAAATGGTGATATAGAAGATGGAGGTAGTGTTGGTGATAGTGGTAGAGATTGTGGTATAGGAGATGGAAGTATTGATGGTGGTGATGGAGGAAAGGCAGAGGAAGACGAACGCACGCGATTGATATCATACAAAATACAAATAAACAATGGTACATTAGTAACCTCCATACACGCCTGAATAAGTCTGTAAAGAAGGCAATAATTGTCGGGAATAAAGATACCAAATTGAACTTGCGTCATATTAACCATGGAACGGCTGGGGTTTCAACCCATGGCGAGTGAGTCGTAAAACTCCAGGTCAGTGCGCTTGTTTACAGTCGTGTTGTTGCGATTTCGTGATTCATGTTTCTTATTCTTCTGCAGAGTACTGAGTACCAGCACTCTATGTTAATGTTGTTAGCAAAAGGCGAGTGTTGGAAGGAAAGGCTTGGTGGCCGAGGATGAGGAAATGTAATACGATATAGAATACATCAACAGTACATAAATAAATCACACACTGCGGATCAGGTGACGACGTTTCGTCCACCAGGGTCTTAATGAATACAAGCTGAGAACAACATTTTGGATATATATATATACACGGCTTGTGTCATGTCCTGAAAGAATGAAGCCATAAGGTCACATTAATCAAAACTCAGGATCATCCACAATCCCCGAAGTTTTAGCGAGACTTACTCTCCCAATACCTGATACCGCGATCACCTAATCTCCCTCGGTTTGTTGCTCACATGTGACCTCATGACCTCATTCTTTCATCACAGAGTCTCTCTCCAACCCCTTCAAGCACTCACGTCTTGTTCTGTGTGAATTGATAAAATCTAATGTAAATGGAATGTCGTCACAATAAAATGTCATAACCAACAGTTTGTCTTATTTATACATGAGTAAGGGTGTTGCAGTAGAGCTGATGGGAGGTTTTAAGTTGAAAAAAATTCAGGAAAGAATGAGGCCTGGTCATAGACCGGGCCGCGGGGGCGTTGACCCCCGAAACCCTCTCCAGGTATACACGAGGAAGAAAGCTAGTGAGCAGAGAAGAGACCGAGGTTTGTAAAGTCTACTTCTATTAGTATGTGTGTGGGGGAGGGTGTTAAGACAGTGATGGAGAAGCAGGAAAGTGTTTAGGTAAATTGTAACAAAAACGAGAGAGCTGTCCTCTTAACTCTTAGATTCTACCGTTCCCACCTTTCTTTCTATAGTTAAGAGTCTGTTATTTTTTGTGTAAATTCGCTTTCTTTTTCATTAACCGAGATATAGATATTTTGTTTGAAATGGTGTTGAAATTACTCTAACACTGCGAGAGTTCTTGCTTAAGAACATTAGAACCAAAGCCTCGGTGCAGCAGACATACTGGCAAGTGTGACAGCAGTCCTACTGCCATGTAAGATTTAAGTCAGGTCAGAGGCAGCTGGTCAGATAGGTTTACCGCAGCAGGCCTACTTACCCATTTGAGGTAGGCAAGGTGTAATGCTGAAGGCCTATTGGTCCACCTGAACTGTTCAACATGCTGAGATAGAAGTCAGGAGAACTGTTCAACATCTTGAGGTAGATAAGGGAACTGTTCAGCATGCTGAGGCAGATGACAAAGGAACTGTTCAACATGCTGAGGCAGATTGGCAGACAGAATGTTTAACATGCTTTGGTAGGTTCCTGTGGAATAGTTCAATGTGCTGAGGTAGATGGCAGGGTACTGTTCAACGTGCTGAGGTAGATGACAAGGGAACATCCAAAGAAGGTTAATCAGATCTTTTCAACTCTGTAGGTCAAGATAAATGATATTAACATTTTATGTGTTTAGAGGCCGTGAAAGTTTTCCACCTAAGGCACAGCCTGTGGGAGAAAGTGAAGGCTGAAGAATGTTGCTGTGAATAAATGATGAACCTTCATTATGTTTCTCTAAGTTCAACGTAAACACAATGATCCTACCTGGCGTGTACCTGGAAGGTGTTCCGGGGGTCAACGCCCCCAGCGGCCTAGTCCTTGACCAAGCCTCCCGGTGGATCAGGGCATTCATTATGTTCCTGCAAGCTTAATTAATCATGTTCCTGCCAGCTCAGAGTGATTAAAGGAATGAGCCTTAATTATGGAATTTCTTAATAATTACCTGAAACAGAAATTTACGTTCCGGTTCTAACACCAGCGCTAAATATTTACACCCTTCAAAATAACCTTTAGGTCTGTATTTAACAGCTGCACTACCTAATTACAACTGTCTGTAGCGTTAACCTTTGGAAACGTGGGAGCAGCTGCAGAATGTAATTACAGTTGTTTGTCGAGGTAACCTTTGGTGTGACTGGTTAATAGAACGACTGATTGACCCCAGTAACTCACAAAAATATATATGTACTGAGTGTTACATAATTAACCCGCACGTAGGAGAGAGATTACGATGACGTTTCGGTCCGACTTAGACTAAAATGTAATGGTAAGCTTATCGCTCATATGTGCGGGTTATTTGTGAATTGTTGCAGTCACGGTATTGTGCCTTTTTGTTCTTTTCTATACTGATTTTTTTGTTTTTGCGTCACCAAACTGATACACCAGCCGTCTCCCAGGGAGGGGTGACTCCAAGAAACAAGAAACACTTTCACCGTCATTCATTCAATACTGTCTTTCCAAATGCGTGGTGACATAGCAGGTCAGATGACCCTCTGGATTGCAACATCCACACCTCTCCTTCAAAGTGCAGGCTCTGTACTCTCCATTTCCAGGACTCGAGTCCGGGTAACCAGCTTCCCTGAATTCCACCATGAATGTTGTTTTGCTCACACTCCAACAGCACGTCAGATCATAAAAAAATTTCTTCCTGCTCACACAAGCCTGTTGGATGTCAAAGTCTCTAGCACTCAAAACTTCTCTTACCCTCTTCCCTCCAACCCTTTCCAGGCGACCCAAGACTTGTGTGTCGTAGTCATTCTATTTTACTCCTTTTCTAAATGTCCAAACCATCCTCAACAGAGAGAGAGAGAGAGAGATAGAGAGAGAGAGAAAATGAATGAATTTGCCAGTCAGTTCCACGTCCTTGAATCCACCAATTAATTCAGCGCTTGGAAACCAACGACCGCGATTGCCGTTGGGCTTGTATCAGTCTTAGCGTGAATACTTAATAATAATAATAATAATAATAATAATAATAATAATAATAATTATTATTATTATTATAAAAATAATCGCTAAATCAATGTGTCATACAGCGTTGCAATCGCAACCTGCAAACGTGATTTTTTTTTATTAGGAGTTGCATCAATTTCTCTCACACACACACACACACACTCTCTCTCTCTCTCTCTCTCTCTCTCTCTCTCTCTCTCTCTCTCTCTTCTCTTTAACATCACTATATCATCATACTCTTCATTACCATCATCATCACATTTGTGTCCTCATCGTACAATTAATCATTATCACCAATACATCATTAAACTCTGCATATAATAACTAAATCACTTTCTGTATCATCTACAGTATATTATCATTGCCGTCATCATCATTACTATGACGAGTCACCATCCACATTTGACGTTATAATTCTGCAAGCTAGCAGCAAGCACCTCTTTAAGGGGGGCTCCTTGACGAGGTAAAGAGGCTATTGGTCTGAGGAATTGGATCTTTTGGTCTTCTTCCTCAGACCGAACCTAATTACCCCCCAATCCCCCCTCCCTTTTCCCATCTTCCCCATCCTCCCTTTTCCCTTTCCTCCTCCCCCTCCTCCTCATCCCTCCCTTATTTCCTTCCCATTTTTACCCTGGGAGCTTCTCTCCACAGGCATTCTAGTTCCTAGGTAGGGGAAGGGTACCGTGGTCCATTCCTATTCCGTTGAGGTTCTTGGCGGTGGTGTAGTTTGCCGTGGAATCTGGATCGCCTGGGGATGTCCCGATCCCTCTCCGGTCTCTCGGGGGGTGGCCTTGGGTATCTTTCGGGCGACGGGTGTATCTCTGGAGGCCACCTTTCGGATTCCGGGGGTGGTGGCCGAAGGTGGTATGGTTTGTGGCGGATATCCGGACACCCTCTCTTTTGTCCGCAGAGGTGGCTTGGTGGATGTGAGGTTGCTATCCCGGATTGCTGGTTTACTGGCATGAAGGGTAGGGTATGGCACGGGTTCCATGCAGCATCTGCACTACTTGCGGTGTTGAGGTCCTCTTGGGCGTGGAGGGGGATTTACGCCCCTTTCATTCCTCCTAGGAGCTATTCCTCCACGTTCCCCCCTTTTTTTATTCTTTTTTTTATTTTTATTTTATTTTCTTCTTTCTTTTTTTTCTTAAAAACAAAAAGAAAGAAGTAACCTAACCATGGATGCCCTAATCCGTGACTCTACCCCCGGGCCCCTTGATACCGCACCTAGTTCTGACCCTACCTTGATAACGGATAACTCTTCGGACAACCCTAATACCCCTGTACCTGAAGCGGGTGCCAGTTCGTCACCTGCTTCAGGTCCCAGGGACCCGACTGGCCCTTTCGATACATCTGACCTTCGCTCTTCTCTGACCTTGATTCCGGCTTCTCCCTCGACGGTGCGGCAATTTTCGAATCGCTCGCCCGTCTCACATCGGACCACCCCTGGTCCCACACCCAAACGACCAAGACCCACACATGACGATTCGACACTTTCTTCTCGTTCATCTCAGAAACGACAAGCTCGTCACGCACTCCCCTTAAACTCTGTTTCAAACTACTCAATGGACAAAGTTTTTTACTCTTCGACCGACTTCTCCTAATACCTATCTTTCAGACCATAGTATTGGTAAGGCTCTGCTACGCCATGTTGGTCAAAACATCTCATTTCACGCTCTCAAGAGCGGCACTCGCATCATCACGGTCCAGAATGCTGGCCAAGCTCGCGATCTTTCTCTTCTTACAACTATTGATACTACTCCTGTTACTATTGACAAGCACCATTCCCTCAATTCTTATTGTGGTTCTGTCATTTTGCCCCACACCATTGTCCAACGGAATTTCCAGACATGTGATGATGACATTTTCGAGCAGCTTGAGC
>WNWK01045690.1:0-14620 GCA_009830355.1 Cherax destructor | reverse complement strand
CAGGTAAATTAATGATCTGCCTCACCTTTTTCTGCCTTGCCACACGCCCCCCTTCGTACACAAAAACACACACCAGGGCCAAGAGCTGTGAATCAACCCCTGAAACCCCTATAGGTGAGTGCACACACACAACACAGGGACATCGAACCTATCCCCTCTAACCTGGTACGTGCAAAATATGTTTTATATGGAGGAGATCAGTTTTGAACCCCCAGTGGGGCCGTACTTGTTAACTTATATTGCATAGTGAAGGTGGCGGTGAGTGGAGAAAAAAGCAGGATGAAAAAAGAAATAAAAATAATTACACAAGAGGGCTGTGACAGTAGAACAAAAGAATAACGTACACAAGGGGGTGACAGGAGAACAAAAGAATAACGTACACAAGGGGGGGCTGTGACAGAACAAAAAATAACGTAACAAGGGGGGGCGGGACAGAAAAAAAGAATAACGTACACAAGGGGGGCTGTGACAGAAAAAAAGAATAACTAAAAAAAAGGGGGGGCTGTGTCAGAACGAAAAATAGCGTACACAAGGGGGGATACGTTCAGGACAAAAAAAGTTGCTCAGAGATACGAGATAAATGATAGAGCAGAAAATGAACTCAGATGGAAATTAAATACCGAAGGAATCAAAGATCATTATTAAGAATTTTTTTATGTCGGCCTGAATGTGGTGAATGGTAATGTTATAGTGTGGTAGGTAGTGAAGGTAGAGTCTCTGGATGCTTGTAAAAAGAACTACCCCTCCCTTGGATGAACCTGATTGCCTCCTATTTCGCAGGTGCTGTTTGCCCCCCTATGGGTTTGGGTTTCCCCATAAAAATTTAAATTTATAATTAGTATTAATAATTGTTATTATTATCAAAACTTGCTAAGATGAAAGACAAAAGGGGGTTAAAGGGTTGAGGTGAGGGCCAGGGGTGGAGGTCAACCTCGAATACACCCCCCTTCTTATTTCTTATGTGTTATGTTTGTGGGGGGGGGGAGGTGTGTGTGTGTGTTTTGTGTGTGTGTGTATGTATGTGTGTGTATGTATGTATGTGTGTGTGTGTTTGTGTGTGTGTGTGTGTGTATGTGTGTTTGTGTGTGTGTTGTGTGTTTTATGTGTGTTTTTATGTGTGTGTGTATGTGTGTGTGTATTGTGTGTGTGGAGGTGTTGTGTGCCCTCAACATGGTGGGGGGTTTTTTTTATTCACTTGGTGATACACCCAAGGCAGTGTGGTGCGTGCTGAAACGGGGCTGGGGCTCACCTCCTCTCTTATTCTCTTTATGCATATCCAGGTTGTATTATGTGCTGTTTGTTTCATTAGTAAAAGGAACAAATTTGAGGGAGGGGGACGGTGAGTGTGACCACAGGGGGGGAATCTCCTGGTTGTATGTATCCCCCCGGCGATAGAACAACAGTGATAAAGATCACCTGATAGACCAACACTGATCACATTCGGTTGAAATCTACAGCTGATACACAGTTCTTGGAGGATCAACAGCTGTTTTCCAGAAAAATCAACAGTTGATACACGATCAGCTAATAGACCAATAGTTGATTATCATGGTCCCTGACACGATTTTTCCCGGACTACCCTACCCCCCTCACTGTACCCATGTTCCTCCCTTCCCTCCCTACCTTTTTTTCCCCACCTGTCCCCCTTTCCCTTTTAAATTTCCCCTTTTTTCCACCATTTGTCTAGTCTTCCTGTCTCCCCTGTGCTGCTGCTGCCCCTCCCCCATTTTGACCCGGATTTTGGGTGGTGGATTTTGGTAGAGAATTGGGGTGTCGGATAATTTTCTACCCCTTTTCCCCCACAACCCGGGATTAGTGATAGCTCTAGCTCTTGTCCCCTTTTAATAAAGTGTCATTGTATTGGTAAAAATCCAATGAAAAAATAAATTGACAAAAATGGGAATCGAACCCTATGCTAGGGGGGGGTGAGTGGGGGGGAGAGAGAGAGAGAGAGAGAGAGAGAGAGAGAGAGAGAGAGAGAGAGAGACCTGCTCACTAAAAGTCTCTGGTGGTCGGAACATTTCTGTAAAATTATCAATGATGTTATCATGAGCATCATTATCTAATAAAAGGTTTCCATTCTGTTGAAAAAGTGCATTGGTAAAGCGCAGGGAGACACCAGTTGGGGGTATGGGGGGTGGGGGTTTTCCTCTGGTTAGTGCAGACAGTGAGGGGGTGGTAAGGGGGTAGGTGGGGACATGGAAATGTTATGTAGTGAGAAGGTAGTGGTTGGGTAGGGGGGGGGGTGCCCACTGTTACTCTTGGTAGTTGGTTGTTAGTTTTTATTCCTGTTTACCTGGAGAGAATTCCGGGGGTCAACGCCCCGCGGCCCGGTCCGTGGGTACATTATTATTATTTTTAAATCATGGGGGAGCGCTAAACCCGTAGGTTATACAGCGCCTCGGGGGGAGGGGGCAGGGAAGGCATTCAGGCTCAATTCGGGGAAATGGAGCACAGACCCAATTCCTAGATAAAAGCCCCCCTCACCAGCGTCAAGGAACCCCCCCTTCGGGGTCCTTGGGTACAAAGAATGTTTTCTTCCAGCCTTGGTTCTGTGGTTATTCTTTTTTCTGCGCCTCCCACTGGTTACCTTTTTTTTTTGTGTGTGGCACAACATGAGGGCACAAAAAAGGAGGCAAAACTCCCCCAAAGAAGTCTTGTGGTACAGGGAGGGGGAAAGGGTTTGGTAACTAATTTTTAAAAAAGGGGCCGACAAGGGGGTATAAAAGTGCCACAAAATCCTTTTCCGATTTAATTTTTGTTCAGTGGAAAAAGATTTAAATGTATTTGGGCATAGGCTAGTGTAAATATCGTAACGATATTTCCCCTCAGATGGCTCTGGGCGACACGTACCCATAAAGGGCCCCCAAGATCTGATACCGCTATTAGACTTCTTCCTTTGGGGTTGTGAAGGATTATGGATAATTGGGCCCCAAAACCCACAGGTTGGAAATTAGACAACAGCATCACTTGGGTTCTTTATTTAAACTTTCGCAAATTGGTTCATCAGTCCCGTACAAAAAGAATGGTTTTGGGTCAGGGAGTTTAGGAATCAGTCCCCCCGCCTGGAGTCGATTAATGAGTCCCCATCAGGTGGGGGTAATAGGGTAAGCCTTGTGCACCGTGTCCTGCTAATGAGGTGTGCGGGGGATCAATGTTGAACGCACCCCAATTATGTACGATGGTGTGACGACGTCATTCAGGGGTGTGCTTAACATCTTTCCTTCTGTTTCCTTTTTAATATATTTTGCATCACTCGCACCGGATCCTTCTGTCATGGTGCAACACATATAGTGTATGTTGCAGAAGTACAAACCACTCCCGGGGCCTCATTGTCTTACAGTTAAAGTTCTTTCATAGTCCTCCAGTGTGTAATATATATATATATATATATATATATATATATATATATATATATATATATATATATATATATATATAAATTTTGGGGCCACCTCTGGTACAAATTGTGGGCCCCATAGCCTGGGAAGTGGATAAAAGGCTTCAAGGAAGAATTTTGGATTTCTTCCTGATCCTTTTTAATATTCCACTTCCCTACCCCCCCAATTTTTTTTACCAATAGGTATGTTTTATTACATAATGGTAAAAAGTTTGAAATCATTGTTGATATAAAAGGGTTACAGTACACGGGTGAGAATACATGTCTAGTACATATTTTAATTTTGTCACTGATTAAATCGAAAATTCACCAGCTCTTCCGAGCTGGTGCGGCCCCAATACAGCATGCATTCCCCTCTGAAACAGCGCTGAGTCGTGGGAAAAAAAACTGCTGCCCTGGGATCCTAGTTACCCTGTTAGTTTTTGCCCGCTCCTTTGGGGAAATTAGATGCCTCTTTCCCCAGGCCAAGGGTCTTGAGCCTATGGGAACAAAAATATAATGATGGGGTTCTCCATATTTTCTCGACTTCTGGGACCCCTGAAGGTGGCGCAGCCCCCCCTTTCCTCCCTGGTGTACTGGAGATAGGTATCAGCCAAGGTAGTGCACATGTGTAGTCCCCCCCCTCTTGCCGTCTGTCCAGGCTTGAAGGGTGATACCATCTGGACGCTTTTGGTTGCCATCAGATCTGCATAGTTGGGGTGGTTCCCTTACTGCTGGGCATCCGGCTGTTGTGAGGCTCCTCTTGATAATGTTATTAACCTCTTCATGTCTTGCAATCTTTCCCTCGGATTTACGACACACAAGACCATGGTACCCGAATCGGTCTGCTGCTTCACTGCCACAAATACACCTGTGTTCGGCGAGAATAGGGGCGGCAAGTCGAAGGGCAACACCAATGCGGATGGTCTGTGGGTCGAGGCGTGTGCCAAGGCTGGAGTTGGGAACAGCCAAAGAAAGTCCCCTGCATGAGGAGCTCTCACTGCAAGTAGGCGGGCTCTATCCTTCCTGACACACTCTGAAGCATTGCTGAGGCTATATTCTCTACTATTGGGCCATCCCAGTGCGACTGTTTGTAGTTGTTGGGGGAGCAGGCCTGGTTTCAGAGCCTGTTAGGTTATCCCAGATCCTGGCTCCATCAACGAACTTTTGGTCATGGATTCCAATCGTGTCCCTAAGATGTTCAGGGAGAATTGCTGCTACAAGCCCTCTGGATGCAATGCATGAAGACAGGAAAGCAGGTAGAGCAATCTGAGATGACTTGCGGACACCAATGCCTCCTAGTCTGACTGGGAGTGTAGCTTGGTCCCACTGCCCATCTTCTAGAGTAAGGTTAAGTACTTTAGTAAAGATCTGCCTCAGGATACTGTCATATTCGTGCAGTATAGGATTATCATATGAAGGAGCACATCTTAGGAAATATGTCAACCTGGGCAGACTCAAGCATTTTGTGAGGAGGTACAAGGCATCATGGGTGTCAAGATTGCCTATTCGTTGTTCCATTCTCCTCAATTCTTCCAGTTTCTTCCTGAGAATTGTGTCAATGGCATCTCTTCCCAGAGGTGCTCCAAGCAAGACACTATTAGTAGGGGCAATGACTGTTGCTCCTGGTAGTTTTGATACACTGCATCTATCACTTGTTGATTGACTGATATGATTTCACATTTGGATGGATTCAGGATGAGACCCATTTCCTGTCCCTGTGTCATCACCTGTGTAAGATCATCTACAAGGGACTCCTTTGTACCTGCTAGTGTGCCATCATCCAGGAACCAGATGTTTAGCTCACTGGTCAGTCTTACTGTGATTTCCCTAACTGCTATACAGAAGAGAAATGGTGCGAGAGGGTCCCCTTGCTGGACACCCTCTGATGATGTGATTTCATGCTCTCCAAACAGGAGCATTGATTCCTTGCTATATCCAGCTGAAACAAAAGGGAAGAGACCTGGAAAATGTTCTTGTACAGCTGCTAATACTACGTCCCTTTTCAGGAGATTAAATGCATTCTTGAAATCTAATTTAACCACTGCATTGTCCTCAGGCAGGTTGTCGATATATGCCCTTGTTGCATGAACCGCTGCTTCACTTCCTTGAGAGACCCCAAAGCCAAGCTGGTTTGGTTGAAGCATGATGGCTGCCTCTGCGCGAATACTTCTGACAGCAGCTTTAGAAACGAGGCGGCGAAACGTGTTGCCCACTGCGATTGGCCTAATTCCTCCATCCTTCTTTTAAGGGCACAAAGTGATGCTCCAAAAAGAAAGGTTTAATCTCGTCAGGAATCAGACCAGCCAAGGAATTGTTGACGAACCTTGTGATCTCTGACAGCAGTGTCTCTGCAATCTCCCCGATAACTGGATTAACCATTTCCTTTAAATGTTGTGGCCTTATTCCAGTGTAACCCCAGCAGAGCCGGAAGGGAATGACATTATTGCTTTGTAAATGTCGGAGTCTTGCACAATCAGTGGTTCCACAGTGGGGACAGAGGTGTTGGAACTGTTGGTACCCTGGTTTCCCTGGCAGGGTGCTTTCCTCTAAGTGCTTCAGCAGTGTCAGCATCTCTGGGGGCAACTGTATCTTCACTGGTGATAATTCTGATTGCTCCCACTGTGTTGCCCTCTTCAATTTTCTTGCTCACTTGGACTCTGATTTTTCGCTGTCAGTGGAGTGAGTGGGGTTCTGCCTCTCCCATTTTTGTGTTGATGGGGAAGGGGAATGAGGTTATCAGCTCTAGGAAAGTCTCTTAAGGATTTAATGATCATTGAGGCTAGCCTCTTTCCCCTTCTTTCCGGCACAGCTAAGCAGACATTGCCAAAAAGTAGTAAGTTGTGCCATGCCTTGATGGTTGGTGGAGCATTTAGGATAGCAGAACCATCGTTTACTTTTATTAAGAGGTCTGTAAGTATATATATATATATATATATATATATATATAAAAGTAGCAGAATAATCTTTATATATGATGCAAAACAACCACAGAGGGAGTCGAATGATAGTTCTAGGACTTTCGTGTTGCAATCAACACATCAGGAGCTTGCATTGTTGCAGAAATGAGTAGAAAGTCCAGGTAGATATGTTCAATTGTAGCTTGAGTCGTTCCCTTCAACGTATCTACTTGGACTTCTTGCTCCTTTCTGCAACATTGCAAGTCCCTGATGTGTTGATTGTTGATTGACACCTGCTGATTGAACTGTCGAACTAATGACTGAATAATCATTTTAAATATATTACGGATCCCTTTTTGTTGTTCTTTTCATTCACACTTATTGTTGTGTTATATTTCAGAACGAGAAGAAAAACACTTTCCTAAGAACAGACTTCGCTAAACATTGTCTCCAGACTAACAACCTTCCACTTGACAGTGTTTTAAATGTCAGTAGATTAATTAGGACTAAATTAGGCCTAATGGTGAGACATTATGTGGTCGTTAAGAGGCTCACTGATGGAGGACAATTAGTTACGGATGTTCGTGGGTTTATATGTTTAAGTGCAGTAATTGTGGACATTAGACCAGAAGATTTTTTCGTGAGGCGTTGAATAACATGGTTAGGTTTTGATCGTGATGGTCCAGTTGGTTGTTGGGGAGGAGGAAGCAGGGAGAGGGAAGAAAGGGAAGCAGGGGAGAGGGAAGAAAGGGAAGCAGGGAGAGGAAGAAAGAGGAAGATGGGGGTGGAGAGGGAAGGGGAATGCGATGCGGTACCTAGTCTTTGCTGAGGCTGTCTGTTGGTAAAACTATGTAGAACTGCTTTTCTTGAAAGTCCCACGTTTCATTCTCTCTCTCTCTCTCTCTCTCTCTCTCTCTCTCTCTCTCTCTCTCCCCTTCTCCTCTCTCTCTCCTGTACATTCACACTCACCCGTCCCGTGCAGGTGGGTCTCAGATACAACCTACCCAACATTCTCCGCCTGACTCTCCACTTTCCACACTATATATGTTCATGTACTCTTTACCCACTATGTGGGCGAAACGTAGTCAATAAAACATCGCATTATACTCTTATTTGTGTTTATCCCCCCCTCTACCATGCCCTTGTGTACCTGTTTCCCGCTTCTCAAACATTCTGTCCCTACCCACCCTGTCAGTTCCTCCTTTCCCTTCCCCCTCAAATGGCCCGTACCTCATAGCTCTGAGACTAGTCTCGTTGCAAACCTTTGCACTTTTCCAAGTTTGTTGACGTGCTTGATCAGGTGTGTTGCATGCCAAGATGTGCCTCATACACCTCCTATATAAGGTTGTAAATGTTTCCTTCTTCAGCTCCATGAATCTAAGAGAGAAAAAGAGAGACAGAGAGAGAAAGAGACGGGGAGAGAGAGAGCACAAGGCTGCTTTAGGACAAGGACTACTCCAGAACAGCAACGGGCTAACCCAGGACAAGAGCTGCGCCAAGATTCACGTTGTCCAATCTTGAAAAATATGTGGGAAAATATTTGTCTTTTGTGGTGGATTTTCGATAATTGGATTTCTTGGCGGCGATATTTTTGTGTTTTTAATGTGTCTTCTCTTTCCCTCTTTTTTATTTCCCTCTTTATTGTCCTTTTTTCCTCCCCCTCATCCTTGTCTTCGTCCCCTTCACCTTCTTTACCCTCTTCGTCCTTACCCTCTTCTTCCTCACCCCTCTTCTTTGCTCACTTCTTCCTTACCCTCTTCTTCCTTGCCCTCTTCTTTACCCTCTTCTTCCTCACCCTCTTCTTTACCCTTGCCAGGTGGTGGGTAGTGTGGCACCCTTGCCAGGTGGTGGGTAGTGTGACACCCTTGCCAGGTGGTGGGTAGTGTAGCACCCTTGCCAGGTGGTGGGTAGTGTAGCACCCTTGCCAGGTGGTGGGTAGTGTGGCACCCTTGCCAGGTGGTGGGTAGTGTGGCACCCTTGCCAGGTGGTGGGTAGTGTGACACCCTTGCCAGGTGGTGGGTAGTGTGGCACCCCTTGCCAGGTGGTGGGTAGTGTGACACCCTTGCCAGGTGGTGGGTAGTGTGGCACCCTTGCCAGGTGGTGGGTAGTGTGGCACCCTTGCCAGGTGGTGGTTAGTGTGGCACCCTTGCCAGGTGGTGGGTAGTGTGGCACCCGGGTGTAGATAAGCTTAAGGGTTGTACGGTTCAGTGTGACCTCGTGCAGTATGGATCGTAATGGCCTTCTGCTGCACCTTACTCTTTGTTTCCTGCACGCCCTTGTTTCCTTCATGTACTCTCTTCCTTCGTATAATTGCTTCATTCACTTCCTTGCTTCATTCACGTCCTTGCCTCATTCACTTTCTTGCTTCCTTCACTTCCTTGCTTCCCTCACATTCTTGCTTCCCTCACATCCTTGCTTCCTTCCTCTACCCTCTTAGTACCACCCCGCTGAGTCTCTTTCTCTTTCCCACTTCCTCAGGCGAGCAGAGCCTACCATCAGTCCTGGGCCGGTGGTAGACCACCTAGACCACAGCGCCTTGGGCTTGTTGTGGTCATGACGGTACACTAGCGGCTCCTTTCATGGCGATAATCAATTTGTTGTGGCTGCTGGTTCGTGCAGAGGAGAAGAGTGAAGGAGAGTGTTGGGTGGGTTGCTTGGGTGGGTTTTCCTGTTGCCTTAACAGCAGTAATTGTGGTATTCTTCGCAGTTTAAGGCTTGGATGAGTTTTGTAAACAGGTAACGGAGAGATGCACACGCCTTCAGCGCGGCCGCACACCAAAGCACACTAGAGCCAAGTGCTCTAACACACAGCCACACGGATGCCACACCTAATTAAGCCCTGGCTCTGTTTTTAAGGTGTGGAAAAAGGACACTTATTTACAGTTCAGGACATTTATTAGAAGAAACGTTTCGCCACGAGGGCTTCTTCAGTCCTAATACAGATCAATGTCTGATCAGCCCGGCTGTGGTTCGTACGTTGGACTACGTGCGGCCGGCAGTAACAGCCTGGTTGATCGGGGCCCTGAGCCACAGGTAGGCCTGGTCGTGGATCGGGCCGCGGGGCGTTGATCCCCAGAATACCCTTCAAGTAGACTCCAGGTAGGTAGGTAGATAATTTAGAAACAGTATAAAAGTGGTTTTTAAGGATCAAATGATTGAGTGGTCGTCATATAAGTATCTCCCGCCCTTAGTATACCTATTATAGGAATCATGTTAGGCTGGCAGATACAGTGCTTGGCTGTGTGCTTGGATGATACATCTTGGCAATACAGTGTTTGGCATGATACATCTTGGCATGATACAGTGCTTGGCATGATAAGTGCTTGGCATGATACAGTCTTGGCATGATACAGTGCTTGGCATGATACAGTGCTTGGCATGATACAGTGCTTGGCATGAACAGTGCTTGGCATAACAGTTTTTGGCATGTAGGTGGCATGATACAGTGTTGGCTGATACAGTGCTTGGCATGATACAGTGCTTGGCATGATCAGTGTTGGCATGAAAAGGGCTTACTAAACTTACCCCTGGCTGGCCATTTTTGGTTTTCTTTATTCCCTACCTAGAGTTTAAAAAGATAGTATATTTGGTGGTGAACAGGTTACATGGGCCTTTGGCCCTTTTAGTCGACGGGTTTTTTAACCTCATTAACTATTCCTTGCCTCAACACACAGGTCCGTGGGGTCGACCCCCGGTATGGTTGGAAACATTGGATGTATTTCCTCAGAATGTGCCATGTTCACCCATCAGAAAAATGGTACCTGGGTTTCAGTCACTGGTTGGTATCCCGGGGGGTAAATTGACCTTATTTGGGAAAAAGGTCACATAACAAGCTCTTTCCATATACTATGCATGTCATTGATGTCACCTAGCACTGGTACCTTGACATGTAGAAATAAAAAATTATTATTATTTTTATTATTATTATTATGCTGCCTTGCTATAGGTTTGAATTCTGCCCCTTCCCGTGTGTTTACAGTTGTACATAAAGTACAGATTTACTTAATACATTAATGAAGGACGTTTAAAATGGCAGGTTTTTTCCTTTTCCGGACCCCAGGTGTCCCGAATATATATTGTCCTTCATGTCTTTCTTTCCGCCTTGCGATTTTTTCCGAAAGTGCCGTCCTTGCACCGCAAAAAATCCCTATATCTTAAAAAAAAGAGTTTTGACACTTGGAATTTGCGGCCCTTTAGCATTGAAATGTTTGGGAAACTCCACATTATTATTATTATTATTATTATTATTATTATTATTATTATTATTATTAATTTTTTTTCGGTGAAAAAAAAATTTGGTTTTTTACAAATGAACAAAATTTGGGAGTTTTAAAAATAATAAAAATTTAAAAATAATAAAAATATCTTTTTTTTTGAAACATTTATGTTTGCTCCCCAAATTTTTTTTCCATCAATAATTATAAAAAAACAATAAAATTTTAAACCCCCCCCACAAGATTTTTTGGGGCCGATATTTATCATCATCTGCCACGTTGAAGAATTTTGCCCCGTGCAATACCTTTACTTTTTTATTATTATTATTATTATCATTTTTTGGTATCATTATCTTTTATTTTATCGTTATTATTTATTATCATTATGTTATTAGTATTATTTCTTATCATTATTGGATTACGTTTGGGTTTTTTTGTTTATTTCCTTTTCTCCATGGGAAGGGAAAGAATTTTTTCCATGGGGTTGTGGGCGACTAAAAAAGGGGGGAAGGGGGTAATTCCCCTTTTCCGACTAAATTACCAAATTTAAAAAAAACTTTAGTTTTTTTTTTTGGGCCCCCCGCCTCGGTGGGATACGGCCGGTGCGTTGAAAGAAGAAGATATATATAACTCTTAAAAAAATTCTAAACAACGACCAGTATTGTTAAGTATAGCTTGGTCTCTTAAGAGTATCCTGAAGGTGGTAATTCTTTTTAAAGATATCTCTGCTCTCTTAAAAAAATATCATGAAGAGTGAATCAAGGCTTAAAAAAATGTTCTGAGTATGGTAAAAACGACAAGAAAATTTTCTTTTTTTTTTATTATTATTATTTGAGATGCAGGAAAATATTTCCGGCAATTGCTCGGGCACTTTTGATAATATTGTCCTGGAAATGAGAAAAAATCGCCGGGGCGTTGTTGTCCTGTTACTGGTGTTTTTCGCGGGTGTTGCTCGTGTTGCTACTGCTGGTGTTGCTGCTGCTGGTGTTTGCTCCGCTGGTGTTGTTTTACTGTGTTTTCTACTGCTGGTGTTGTTTGGGCCGCCCTTGCGGGGGCTCCGCGGGTGTTGCTACTCGTGTTGCTACTGCTGGTTTTGGGTTTGCTGCTGTTTGCTCGCGGTGTTGCTACTGCTGGGTTCACTGCGGTGTTGTCCAGGTTTCTACTCGGTGTTGTCGTTTGCTTCTGGTGTTGCTGCTGTGTTGCTACGCTGGTGTTGCTGCTGTGTTGCTACGCTGGTGTTCTGCGGTGTTGCTCTGCTGGTGTTGTTTCCGGGTGTTGTTTTCCCTGGTGTTGCTCTTTTGCTCTGGGGTGTTCTTTTCTACCTGGTGTTGCTGCTGTGTTGCTACTGCTGGTGTTGCTGTGTTTGTTCTGCTTGTTGCTGCTGTGTTGCTACGCTGGTTTGCTCGGGGTGTTCTACGCTGGTGTTGTGCTGCGTTGCTCGCTGGTGTTGCTGCTGCGTTCCTGCTGGTGTTGCTGCTGGTTGCTCGCTGGTGTTGCTGCTGTGTTGCTCTGCTGGTTTGCTGCTGTGTTGTACGCTGGTTTGCTGTGTGTTGCTCTGTTTGTGTTGTTTGCGGGTGTTGCTGCGCTGGTGTTGCTACTGCTGGTGTTGCTGCGCTGGTGTTGCTCTGCTGGTGTTTTCTGCGGGTGTTGCTCTGCTGGTGTTGCTCTGCTGGTGTTCTGCTGTGGTGTTGCTGCTGGGTGTTGCCGTTGGTGTTGCTGCTGCTGGTGTTGCTGCTGGGTGTTGCTACTGTTGGTGTTGCTGCTGCTGGTGTTGCTACTGCTGGTGTTGCTGCCTGGTGTTGCGCTGGGGTTTTGCCTGTTGGTGTTGCTGCTGCGGTGTTGCTACGCCGCTGCTGGTGTTGCTGCTGAGGGTGTTGCTACTGCGGGGTTTTGTGCGCTTTTTGCTACTGTTGGTGTTGCTGCTGCTGGTGTTGCTACGCTGGGGGCTGTTGGTGTTGCTGCTGCGGGGGCTACTGCTTTTTGCTCTGCTGTTGTTGCACTTTTGGTGTTGCTGCTGCTGGTGTTGCTGTGCTGGTGTCGCTGCTGCGGTGTCGCTACTGCTGGTGTCGCTACTGGGTGTCGCTGCTGGGTGTTGCTGCGGGTGTGCTACTGCGGGTTTGCCCGCTGGTGTTGTGCTGCTTGTCGCTACTCTGGTGTTGCTGCTGGGTGTTGCTGCTGCTATTGTTGCTACTGCGGGTTTGCTGCGCTGGGTTGCTACGTTGGTGTTGCACGCGGGTGTTGTGCGCGGTGTTGCTACGCTGGTGTTTGCTGCGGGGGCTGGGTGTTGCCGCTGGTGTTGCTTGGGGGTTTTGTTGTTGTACGCTGGTGTTGTGCTGCTGGTGTTGCACTGCTGGTGTTGCTGCTGCTGGTGTTGCTGCTGCTGGTGTTGCCTTTTGGGGTTTTTACTGGGGGTTGTTGCTGCTGCTGGTTTTGGGCTGCGGTGTCGCTACTGCTGGTGTTGCTACGCGGTGTTGCTGCTGCTGGTTTTGCTACTGCGGGTGTTGCTGCTGCTGGTGTTGCTGCTGCGGGGTTGTTGCTGCTGCTGGTGTTGCTACGCTGGGGGCTACTGCTGGTGTTGCTGCGCTGTTGTTGCTACTGTTGGGGGCTGCTGCTGGGTTGTTTTCGTGGTGTTGCTACTGTTGGTGTTGCTGCTGGGGTGTTGCTGCTGCTGGTGTTGCTGCGCTGGTGTTGCTACTGCTGTTGTTGCTACTGCTGGTGGTGCTGCTGCTGTTGTTGCTACTGTTGGTGTTGCTGCTGCTGCTGTTGCTACTGCTGGTGTTGCTACTGTTGGTGTTGCTGCTGCTGGTGTTGCTGCTGCTGGTGTTGCTGCTGCTGGTGGCTACTGCTGTTGTTGCTACTGCTGGTGGTGCTGCTGTTTGTTGCTACTTTTGGGTGTTGCTGCTGCTGTTGCTACTGCTGGTGCTGCTCCTGGTGTTGCTGCTGCGTTTTCACTACTGCTTTGTTCTGCTACTACCACTGTTGCGCCCCCAGCTACTGCTGCTCTTTACTGTTTTGCTGCTACTGTATTTATTGCTGCTACTGATACTGTTATTGCTGCTACTGATACTGTTATTGCTGCTACATACTGCTGCTGCTGCTTATATCCTTTTCACACCACACACACACACACACACACACACACACATACACACACAAAATACACACACACACACAACAAAACACACACATACACACACACCCCCCTCCCAAAACCTTTCCCCCACACCTTCAACCCTAAAAAACTTTTTCCTTTACACACACAACACACACAACAACAACACCACAATTTACACCAAAAAAAACAACACATACACACACACAAACACACAACACACACACATACACACAAAACACACACACATACACACACACACACACACACATACACACACACACAAAACACCTCACACACACACTCACACACACACACACACAAACACACACAAAACACACATACACACACACACACCCATACACACACACAACACAAAAACACACACACACACACATACAAACACACACACACACACACACACACACAACACACACACAAAACACACACACACAAAAACACAAAAACACACACACAACACACACAACACACACACACACACACACTTCCAACATAGTTTACAGTTCATTTGTTCAAACGTTCATATTAAATTTTTGTCCACCCAAATATCTTCCATGTAGAGGTTTTTATATATGTCATCAATTTGTCAAACAATTAATTAGGTTTATATTAATTTTTATGCATTTTGGTGTCCTTGTTGGTTCATGGGACGTAGTCTTTGTTGGTTCATGAGAGGTAGTCTTTGTTGGTTATAAAGGGGTGTCTGTGTTGGTTATAGAGATAGTCTGTTTTGGTTCTGAAGGTGTCTGTGTTGGTTCATGAGAGGTAGTCTGTGTTGGTTCGGGGGCTTTGTCTTTTTTGGGCATGAGAGGTAGTCTTTGTTGGTTCATGAGAGGTAGTCTTTGTTGGTTCATGAGAGGTAGTCGGGTTTTGGTTCATGGGGGTAGTCTGTGTTGGTTCAGGGGATGTTGTCCTTGTTGGTTCATGAGAGGTAGTCTTTGTTGGTTCATGGGACGTTGTCTTTGTTGGTTCATGAGGGTAGTCTTTGTTGGTT